>BOPP01000084.1:4827598-4855012 GCA_017312745.1 Gryllus bimaculatus | reverse complement strand
CGATGGGGCAGGGGCGATGTGGCGGAGGCGAGAGGATCGGGGTGGGGGGTGATGGGTTGAGGGTGAAGGCGCTTGGGAGGCAGTGCGGAGGGAACGGGTTGGGGTCGACAGAGTGAGGAAAAATAATGGAAATGCACTTGAGGGCAAGAGAGAAGGGAGTCGGGGTGGACGATTGAGTTAAATTTATTCAAAGAATATAAGATCAAAGATTATAAATAACTTAACTGTTCTAGAGGTTTTCAATATAAAATAAATTAAATGCTGTAATTAATTTATAGTACATGTTATATTATATATAAAGTGGATGAAAAAATGAAATTGAAGAATATAATGAACGTTTTCAGTAGTTTAAAGTAAGTCAAATACTCAAACGGCACTAAAGTGAATTTGAAAATGAGATAAAAATTCAGAATGAAATAGTGATTCAAATTATTGGGCATGGTAAAGTTGCGCTAGATGATACGAAACTTTTGACACGCTAGATGATACGAAAACTATGAGTGTTAGAAAAAAGAACCAGAGACGGTGGCTGGATGAGGAGATAAAGTGAAAGGAAGAAAGAAAAATGGTTAATAGTCGGAGATATTAAGTTTGTGAATAAATAAATTTCACGTACAAAAATAAGGGGTGAATATTGAAAATAAAATGTAAGGCTGATGCAGGCAGCATGTAGTTCTACATGTTACACTCTAACTCTACAAAACTCTAAAAGAGGAAAAGTGCTATTCAATTGTGAAAAGGAAATTAAATTAGAAGGAAACTACAAGAAGAACGCGCATAGAGTTACTAGAAACTCAGGAAATATAAACTAGTTTAATAGAGGGTATTTTTTGTATTGTGCATAATGTGTATATACTGGGAAATGTTGGAGACTTCAACTCGTCGAAGAGTAAAATACGGTGGTGTTATGTGTTCCTTTTGTATTTTTTAACCACATTTTCACTATTCAACACTTCCATGATTTAGTTTTAGAACTAAGGCATAGGGAATTTCATTTCTCGTACGTTTGCTAAAAAGAATTATAATTTTCTAGTGAACACAGTGCATTCCTGGATTTTTCATATTTTTACTAATTAAGTTATTTAGTTTTCAATTTTCCCAGATCAATTATAATTCTTTAAATACGAATCCCTTAAATATGAATTTTCAAAAATTATATTCTTTTCTTCCTTGTTACTCTACAAAGACCCAGCGATAACAAAGTATGGGTCAGCAATGACAAATATCCTGGAGGGAAAAATATAGATCCCGAAAGCATCAAATAGTTACGTCATTAGCCCTCCATACACTGTGAATGTGATTGGGTTCTTCTCCTCCTGTAAAGTTAGACCTGGTATCCTCCTGTAATGTTAGACCTGGACCATCCACACGTAGGTTAATTCCTCCTTTAGCTACATTCTACAGCGAGGCACCGACCCAGCCGGCTGGACAAGCTGTAAGTTACCTACCGGTCTCTTGACTATGCGGTACATGGGTGTAGTGCTTGTAATCACTAAACAGTATTTTAGTAAAATCTTGAAGGTACGGACCTGCAGATGTGTGTTTTTGCCACTGGCGTTTAGGCCACTTCACGTGCACCAATCGAGACGTATGAGGTGCCAATCGATGCATCTCGATCTCTTGAAGGGGAACTGATAATTTGTTATCGAATCCCGTTAGAAGGTTTAAAGGAATTTCCGAAAACTATTTTTCGTCTTTTGGCACTGCGATCTTAGTTGTAATTCCAAGAATTAAACCAACGCCCCCTAAATCAATCTATGTCGGTGGCGTTGATTAAATACCAGAACCCAAAGACATTTTTTGCATAATACGCCATAAGTTTTTTTCACGACGTGGGCAAAACGGATTTTGACATCTTTAAGTGATCAATTGAATTACAAAGTAAATCGCACTGCAGTTTTATTACAATTTAAAGTCGAATTATTCTCGTATTTTTTTTAAATGCGAGTATCTACGAGTAGTATTGCCTCGAAACATATTGAAGAATTTCAAGTGAAAATGGAGAAAACAAAATTGTGAGTAATTCTATAGAACGCTTGAACGTTATGTTCGACTTCGCACTTTGACGTGCTTACATAAGTGCGCAAATACCGACTTTCAAAGGAATGTGACCAACAGCCTTTTCTTATTTAAATTTACTAACACTTCATTCACCTAATCATGCAAAACAGTTACCTTTTAATGTTAAATTCGCATTGATCGCTATAATCGCTTACACAATAATTAATAGACCAATTGAAGAAGTAGGAGGGACACAAATTGGACTGAGTTTGTGAAGTTTTATGCTCTTTAAAAATTAGGGGATAAAAATATGAAAGTTTTAAGGAAATCTGGGGAAGAATCAAATGTAGTTGTAAATAATGTTGATATAGAATTTTAGGAACTAATTAGGAATTATTTGCAATTTTGCATTTTCTATTTGTGCTAATGCAAATGTACTATTTGAATTTTTGTGCATATTACCAAAAAAGTGCAAAAATGTAGCTGTACTAATATTTAACCTGCATCATCATTAAGCATTAAAACCTGCAAGTATTTGTTACGGCTATTATAATTTTGACACTGCAATTAGACCAGTTCATACCCCGCGTGTAGGTAACACACAAGGCCATTGGATGTTGAGAACTTTTGAACGAGAGTATCACATTACCAGCTACTACAATCCATTGGTAAGTCTAATGCCAGATACTGAAAAAACATATTCAAGCAAAGCTAGGCATGAAATAAATTAAAAATGAAAGAAATTTTCAACACGTGAAACTATTTTTTAGAACAGTTTCCAGCGTCGGCTACGCCACATTTTGCAAGTGTGTGTAAGGTGCAAGAAAACCACCGATCAGAGCAGTCGTAGCTGACGCTAGTATGCTTCTCCAGACTGAATTCGATTCCGCTTTACAGCTAAGGTCGGAAAAACCACCACCATTGCCTCCTGTTACCTCCTGCTCAACGAAGCTCCAAGAGCAATGTTAACGTTGAGCAGGGAGCCCAGGGCCGCCGTGCATTCCGACGCATGGGGCGGCTGCGCGGGCGCGGGTCGGCGCTTGGGCGGGGCGGTGGGAAACGCGCATTTACGCGGAATGCTTGGCGGTCGCCGAGGCGCGCCGCCAGGGGCGCTGACACGCGACGCAGACAGCTGGACGCCCGTCGCCACGAGGCAACGCCCTCTTTCCCGCGCGCGGCGTCGCGGCGCGCACGCAGCTACGTGTGTCCCCCGCGCAAAAGACCTCAAGGCGATCGATACTAGGAGGTCACAAATGAAGGTTTCTTTAAAAAAATATGTAAAATGGCAAAGAAATTGAGGGAAACATTGAAATTAAAAAGAAACTAGAATAAGAATGCGATAAGAGCTAATGATTGAGAGGAAAATAAAAAGTATATTAAAAGAGGAACCGACAAATTTACCCTACTTTACAACAAATAAAGTATAAATCGGTCGGTAGAGGGCTTAAGCGACGATTTGGTTGACAATCCAAAGCGCCTCGATTCGTAGCGCTTGGAAAGCTCTAGGTCCGAAAGGCCTTGATCCGAAAGACTTCTTTCCGAAGGGGACTAACGGATAGATCTTTGATTGGAATGGCATCAAACCCAAGAGATCCGATTCGAAACGTCACCATCCAAAGGGTCATAATGCGAAAGGACATTCGAAGGGACATCAATCAAAACGGACTCGTTCCAGAAGACAGCAGGTTGCTGTCGCGTAGTCGTGTATAATTTGTGTTTGTTGCATCGCCGAGATTTTTGCTTTCTGTTTACATTGATCCTAGGATACCAGAACGTTATTGCATGTAGTGTTAGTTCCGTGATGCAAGCCAGGGAAGTTTAAACTTAATAGACTTGTGTTGAAAAAAGCCTGAAGAAAAATAGGAAAAATAATAAATATTCTATATTACATACATAATACTGGTACATTAACCTGGGGTAATATGTTATTATTGCTAACCAATGCAACTAATGTGAGAGTCTTACAGCTTATTGAGCGAGTATGCTCAGTCGGCTCGAAAGTTTTAAGAGCCACCTGGAGCATGATTATGTGTACGTACACCTAACTGCTCATATTTATTCTCTGAGGCTCACGAATTGGAGCTCGCACGCATCCGGATGCACTAAAGTCCCAGTAGCATGAGACCCTGGGCTACCACAACTGTGCTCTGCGGTAAACTAATGATAATGCACGGCATATTGAAACCTGTCCTCTCAGTGTATTACTCAACTACAACTCATATTTTTTTAAAGTAAATTACATCGTTTAAAAGATCTAAAATTGTGATGTAAATTGCATTGAGAAAGTAATATGGCTTTAATGTTAGAGGTGTATGACAAGTTCAAAAATATTTCAACCTTTGCGATTTTTGAAATTTCACAGATTTTAATGGAGATCGTAATTCGTAAGTGTTCCATTTTAATAATTGCACTTTCTTTATTCGATCAGAGTAATAAAGAACAAATTTCTCTCCTTTCTCAGAGAATTTTGAAAATATCATAGATGCTACATTCCTCTAACAATTAAAATATCTTGATGATTCGCAGAATGACAGAACTATATATGACGCTGACGTGCTTACGACATTACAGATCAAATGCTACTAGTCTGGCGGAGATATGTATGGCACATACTACTGTCCATCCGGCATCAATCCATCCATCCATTCATCCATCCATCCATCCATCCGTCATGATTTTCGGTTACAAAATTGTATGTATCGTCACGCCGCTTCCATCCTAACAATCTTTAAAAAAGCACTGATTGACCTTAATCCTGATGTGTGAGTGAAGTTATAGCTTAAAACCACCGGCTAAGGTAGGTCAGGTCATTAATTAATGTCACTGCCGTGCCTCTGGGAGATCCTAGGGTTCGAGTATCGACAGTGGCAAGATTTTCGACACTAGCTTATCAGAATTCACTCGCTGTCTGGAGGTGAAATATAGGGGCCGACTACTCTGATCGGTAGATTTCCCAGATTTCTACGATCAACACTAAGCGAATGCCGGAGCAATATCCTAACAAACGGGCCACGGACCGCGCGCCATCTTCCCCGCGTCTTACTAGTCCTTTCCTCACCCCTTACTTACACACACTTACACTTACACGCATTACATTTTACCACATGTCTTTCTGTCTGTCGTATTTTCCTCTTTCCGTTTGGTTTCGTATCAATAGTAGACGTTTCACCTCTCTGTTTGTCCTAATACTAATAAAATCCGTTCTTCTGTAAGTTCGTAAACCATGGAGAATGTGATTTTGTTTATTCTTTACTTGATGCCAAGAAGTAGTGTTTATTTAATGTACTTGAACAGACGTAAAAACAATTGCACGTATACATACCTTTTGATGAATTTCAATGATTTTGCAGTGCTCTACTTGTTCCCATTCGTCAAATGGTCTATCATCAGCACAAAGAAAAGAATAAAATAAAGTAGTACAATAGTGTTGCATGACCTCCATTGCTCATGCGTGACAGCTTTTGCCTTGAAAGCCAGCTAATAATTTTGTGTAATTTCTCGGGTTGTTGTCTGCAGGTGGGACATGAAGGTCTTTAAGAACGCTCATATATACGCTACTGTGTCGTATACCAGACGTTTGATATTATATAAAATATACGAAGAGGGTGACGTAGTATATTTATTGGACGAACAAAAAATTCTAGAGAAGCAAAATATTGAAATAAAAGAATCTAAAATTAAATGTCTTTTGCTCTGGGAAAAATATTTTAGAATAATACATATGTTTACATATTTTGTGTTATAAAATAAACTGCCCAAAGAAAAAATTTTTTTCATTCTCTTAATTATATATTTGTTAAGATAAAGTTAATTTGAAATGAAATTAGCCTGAATTTTCACTCTAAGTCATATTTTGCAATATACGTTGTTGAGTAAACCATAAAATAATTTGAAACGAGAACAAATCAATTATTAAAATATTGAAAATAACAGCTAAAAATTCACCGATATATTTTCCCTCTCGTACGTCATTCAAAAAATATTTTAATTGGTAATACATTTCACTGGTACATGCACTTTATTCTCGTTAAATTCACCATTATCATCGTAGTATATTATTATAATATCTCATTTTCCTTTTTCATATTCACTTGTGTCGTGACTATTTGTTGCAGTATCGTCCTTTTAGATAAAAAATCGTTAGGTAAAACATAACCGAGCTTATTTCGAACTATTTCGACGTAATATATTTTTTGTTACAACAAGCACTAATTCTATTAATAGCTGCAATCAATAAACTTCTAGAGCCGTTTATAACTCGTTTTATAGACAACGCACACACTCATGCACACACACAACCACCTCCAAAATGACGAGGAAAAAATGGACCATTTCCTTCAGATGCGGAAGGAGGATTGCATTTGAAAGCGTTCTACAGCTGTACGCCGCAGTCAGCGAGGCTTTAAAATTTCAAAGCTTTCAATACTCCACACCCACCCGCAAGGTAACTGACAAGCATCGCAACGCAACCGCTTTCCCACAGAAATCCCACCCCCGCCCCCTCCCCAACTTGCGAAACCAATCCTCCCTCACACATCACTCCTCGCTCGGCACTCAAAACGACGGACGAGACGAGTTTGAATACACGAGAGAGCTTTAAAATCTGACGCGGCCGCGGCCGCCGCGGGGACACCAGTGCATTTCTCACCCTGCACAGTGGGCCGGAAATATCCAAAGCTCGCATAGAAAGAGTGAGGGAATGGGTGAGTGAATGGATGAGTGAATGAATGAGTGATGAATGAGAGAGTGCATGAGTGAGTGAATGAATGAACGAGTAAATGAACAACTGAATGAGGAAGTAAATAAGCGAGTGATACGCGAGTGATAAGCGAGCGAATGAGCGAATGATGAGCGAGGGGATGAGCGAGTGAATGAGAGACTGCTAGGGCCATTAGTCCCGTAAGTGTAGTGCATGTTTCTTCCTCGGGAGATGGCGGTGATCTTTCCCGCTGGATGCCGGGATCTGTGGCCAGTTGGACTACGACCCTCTCCAGATGGCGGGACCTATTGTCGGCTTGCGGGATTTCCCTCAACCAGATATCTTCCATCAGCGGGACACCGCCCCAGCCGGGACAAGCTCTAAGCTCCCGACCGTTCTCTAACAGGATTAATGACCGTAGTAGTTGACGATCCCGGAAACGTACATTAATGGATTAATCGTACGCGTATGCCAGCGCGTTTGGTGTCGTTTGGACCCACTGCGCGTGGTGAACGCGAATAATCCATCTGCGCGGCGTCTGGCGCGCGGGCGACCGGCAGCGCACCTGGCCGCGGCGGCGCCACATTCACCTCCGGGTGACGCGCGCAACCTTTAATATTCGGACGAGTCGTTTATAACGCGCTCTGGGGCGGAGCGAGTAACACCTGCGCCGCAGAGCGCACACGAGGACGGGCGCAGGCCACTTAGCCGGATCTCCTGCGCGCTTTGTGAAGATTTACGCCTTGGTGACGCGTCCTGCATGTCTCTCGGTGGGCGGAGGCTTCTTCGCGTCGCTTGTCTGGTTTGAAGTGATGTATGGAGGAGACAGGTCTAGAAAAGCGTATAGTGAGTGATAAATTAAAATTTATGTTATGAAGAGACGAAAACCATATTCGTCATGAGACGGAGAATGATTCTAGAGATTTACTCAACAGCCCTGTTGCTATAAATTCGTAATTCTATTCTCTAGGAAGCCACTTGTACATGCAAAGTGATGAATGTCATGGACATAACTTCAGAAGAACCAGAAATATGTCCAGGGATAGACATTTACTTATATTGACAAATATCATGGACATGAAAGAGGTTTGTATATGTCTTGGAAATCACTTTAAGATATTTAATATAGCTAATGAGATATTTAATGATAATGTAATATATATATATATATATATATATATATATATATATATATATACTCTATAATGTCACAATAAGATATTTAATGATAATGTACTCTAATATTCTTGATAATTCTCTAATATTGTTGATTTTTCCAATTTTGAATGGATTTTGTCTTTAATGATCTCTTCGAAGGAATAGCAAGTATTAAGTTCGTCTCAACTTGTCTAGTTCATGCTTTAGTTGGTCAAGGAGAACCATAAGCGTAGAAGAAGTGGTGTACGCCCACTTCGAGGGAAAGGAGATAGAAAGGAAGATCAGGTGCAAACCATGGCTGACATCAGATTGTTCGCAGCTGAGTTGGAAAGAGATTTTGATAAATGAATACACAGCATTTTTAAACTTTATTTTAAAAGTAGACAACTACAGATTCTGGTTGTTTCAACTGAGCCACAAGTGTTCATACGGTCTACAATTAATTTATTCTTTTTAACTATTAAGTGTTTCATAAAAACTTTCGGTTCAAGTACCTTTTAATCTAAAAATATTTATGAGTTTAGTATGCAATTTATGTAACTTTAATGTATGGTATAAAAATCTACCT
Source organism: Gryllus bimaculatus (assembly GCA_017312745.1). Lineage (NCBI taxonomy): Eukaryota > Metazoa > Arthropoda > Insecta > Orthoptera > Gryllidae > Gryllus > Gryllus bimaculatus. The sequence goes on along the minus strand of BOPP01000084.1, from coordinate 4,846,586 downwards.
CTAGTCTCCCGGATTATAATTGGGATAAACAACATGTATAAACATACGAAATTGTTTTCTCCATCGATAACTCACCATGATTCATTCAGCAGTCATGGCAAAGGTGTAGTATATGATAACAGTATGTAACTCTGAGAATAATATATCGTCGTTCGGATTTCCCGCATGTCAAACTTCCTATCACGATAAAAGTAGTTCCTGCACAGGGTACAATATTGTAGGGCCACCGACTTTAAAATTATATGAAACAACTTGCTATGAGAAGTTCGGAAGCAGACTGGATGGTATGAGTAATTTAATCTGTAGCTACTGATAAGTCGTTCTAAACTCAGTAGAGGCTGCGCGTCAATAACAATAAAATAGATGGGTTACATCTGTAGCCCATCTAGCTAGCCCTGACCTCAGGGGTACCCACGGGCCCTCTGTGGGCTGTGAAGAGGGGGTGGCGGAAGGGGCGTATCTGCTTATGTTCAGCTGAATGAAGGAAGCGTGCTTCTCAGTTTTGCTTTTGTGACGTCATGGATACTCACAGCGACCACAGACACAGAGCTTTCATATAACAAATATATTTATTAACAAATAAAACAAAACAAATATATACACTTAATAATCTACTTACACCCTAGCTCTGATAGACCTACTATCCCCTGATCGCGGGAGCGATCCAAACCCGATTGAAGATGGTTTTGATTGTGGCATTCGCCACTCCTGCTTTTGAAGCGCGCACAAAGCCTAGCTTCCGTGACCGGATGTCACGCTGGGACACAAAGTCCGTTCTGGCGCACCAACGGCTGGTTTGCCTCGATCGCAGGAGCGATCTTATCCGATTGAGAATCGGCGTGAATCGTGGCACTCAACCACTCTTCACCTCGGAGCACGCACACAGCATCGCTCCCTCGTCACCCAAGGACCTAAAGTCCGCAGGCTTCGTCAACTAGTGACTCGAGCCTCGCGAGCCTGGCTCGCATATGCACCGTCGTGGCGCCAAGTTTTGTGCACACGCACGAGGTTCTCCCACTGCCTCCAGAACCCACCCACTGGCTCTGTACACTCTGTTTTATAGGCGAGGCTCACGTGACCTACTACGTCACGCCACCCCCTCGCTTGTTATAACAGTGAAAAGCTTCTATAAGCCGGAAACTCCCAAAGCCTTGTGTCTCCCGTTTCCGCGTTCTTCCCTTTACGGAAAAACCCTTCTTCCTGTGGCCAGGCTAATCCTCTACCAGCGTCCCCAAATAGATGCCATGAGGCACGCTGGCTAATATGTTACACTTTACTGTTCGTCGATATATTCTCACCACTCCCTGAGTTAAGCGTTTCCAGATTAGGATATTAGGTTTGTTTCATTGGCCAAATTTCGGCCCGTCGGCTTTTGTTTCGCCGGCAAGCAGTGACAACTGTAGTCGCCTTCTGTGACCGCGTTGGCTCGCGGGTAGTTACAATTAGAAACACTCGATTAGTGCAAAATAACCGATTCTGAAAACGGTACTGGAATTGAATCATAATAAAAGAATCGATTCCCAAGGGAATCATTTTAAAATGACTTTTCTTACACCATGCTGCCAGCTTCCATAATAGAAATACACGAATCCAACCGATTCCGCAATCGAATATTTCATGTAGCTCTTCTGAATATTTTTCTTTATACTAAGGTTAGGATGATTATGAGAAATATGTTATTCATATCGGCAAGGTATTGTGAAAACTTGCTTCTCCATTCCCACAAAATTACTACTTTACACTCTAAATGAAGTCAATACACTGTCACAAATTAATATTTTATAATGTCATTGACATTTTTATAAAAAAATCGAAAATGCAATGTACTCATATTTTGTTAATCAATTACTTAAATATATTTATTTGATTCGATACCAAACTTGTGAAACCGATTCTGCAAGCATAGGAAGCAATGGAATGGAATATTGATACTGTAAGAATCGAAAGAAAATAATAAATTGTTGAATGGAATCGGTAAAACAAAAACGTCCCTACTTGTGTTGAAACACCCGACAGTCGGTTCATTGATGTAAAACATTATCGTGCAGAGTCGACAATTCGCTCTCGAAGACAACGAAGGCGGCTTACAACGTAAACATCGCCCGTACAGTCATGCTATTTGCTATAATATATAATATGACACATATAAACATAATATGTGACTTCATAATATCAAATTTCGCACGTCTTGTTAATTGACAAAAAAGTTATTTTCGAATCCTCTACATGACCTAGAATTTGTAACATTTATTCTGAGGCACATATATAATTCCACGTACATACAATAAATCATTTTCCTTGAAGGTGTGGGCAGTGGGGTGTAAGAGCAGGTCGACCGCCGATGTCACTGTCCTGCTTACTGTATGTTAGGTGAATCCAAAGAGTTTTACTTTTTCGTTTCTATTCTATAGGGTCATTTTAACTTCGTATTCTTGTCTTCATTGTTCTCTAGTAAGTCTTTTAGACTGTGTAGGGTCATAAATACTCAGATTTATGTTTTTGTCCCATTTTTTGCGTGTTTCTCCTCGCCACCTTCATTATTTTTTAGATGTGTGGAATGGCAGCAACAGGTCTTATTCCTGATGTATGTAATAAAAACCTTCTAATCTATTCGATATGTGACCACACAAACCCACTGACACTCATATACATACACACATCAAGGGTAAAGGCACAATTTTTGTATAAGAGATCCTTAAACGGAATTATACCATCAAAACCTTGACAATCGTTTTTGACCGAAACATGAAATTTTCGAAACCAAATATTTGGTTTCTTCAGTACTACGTAGAGCTTTAATAAAATTTTATTTGCATCGAAAATGACATTGAAAACAGTAAAGCAATTAATAAGAATAAAGTGGAATACCATACTTTCAGAAGTAAATATGGTAGAAGGAATAAAAAGACAAACAGAATAAGATACATTTTAAATGAAAAATAACGTAGGGGAAAATTGATGAATAAATTCACAAAAGACGATGATGACTAACGAGATAAATCTCGCAAAAAAAAGAAGAGACTGGTATAGGTCGCAAATCGAGAAGCGAAAACAGGATGGAACGGTGAGAGGCAAAAAACATCCAGTAGCGGCGATGGCTGCGGAGGCGTGGGTGACCGTGGTAGCGGCGGCGGAGCTGACGTTAGCGGTGACGGAGACTGCGTCTACGACGGGGACAGAGGAGGTGGCTGTGAATGCAAAGAGGCTGCGCAGGCGGGTGTCAGCGGCGGTAGCACTGACGGTGGCAATGACTGTTTCGGTGGCATTATCTGAGTCGGTGGTGATGTCTGAGTCGGTGACAGTGATAGTGGGATGGCTATGACGCGCAGAAGCAGAACGCCGGTGATGGTTGTAATGGCTACGGTTGAGTCGGAACCAGGTGGTGGTGGAGGTATGATGTAGAGGTGGAAGTGACGTTGCTGGAGGCAGAGGCGCTGGCGGAGACTGAGACGGTGGCGGTGACACTGACGGTAGCAGTGACGATGGCGGTGACTGTGCTGATGACGAGACGGCATGCTGATGATTTCGGCGGGGCAAAGGAGGTGGCTGTGAATGCAAAGAGGCCGCGCAGGCGGGTGACGGCGGCGGTGGCACTGACGGTGGCGATGACTGTTTCGGTGGCATTATCTGAGTCGGTGGTGATGTCTGAGTCGGTGGCAGTGATGATAGTGGGATGGCTAAGACTCGCAGAAGCAGAACACCGGTGATGGTTGTAATGGCTACGGTTGAGTCGGAACCAGGTGGTAGTGGAGGTATGATGTAGAGGTGGAAGTGACGTTGCTGGAGGCAGAGGAGACTGACACTGAGGCGATGGCAGTGACACTGACGGTAGCAGTGACGATGGCGTTGACTGTGCTGATGACGAGACGGCATGCTGATGATTTCGGCGGGGCAAAGCAGTTGGCTGTGAAGGCAAAGGCAAAGTTGAGTCGGAACCAGCTGGCGGTGGAGGTATGAGGTAGTGGTGGAAGTGACCTTACTGGAGGCATTGGCGGAGTGAGAGACAGTGACGGTAACACTAACGGTAGGAGTGACGATGGCGATGATTTCGGCGGGGCAAAGGAGTTAGCGGTGAAGGCAAAGGCGGGCGGTGACACTGACGGCGGAGATGACTGCACTGGTGACGGTGGGGCTGGGCGGTGACTACGGCGATGGAAGTGGAGGTGGCGGCGGAGGAAAAGGCCGCTCAGTGCGCTGCGGCGGGCCGCGTTGCGTTGGAGGGGCGATAACGCGATGCTAATCTGCGCGCGACGCGGACGAATGGCGGGCTGTCACGCGAGATGGAGTCCGTGTCTTCCGCGGGCCTTCGTGGTCTAAACACATTCTGCCGCCTCCCGCGGCCTTATCCGGTCTCCCTCGGGATTAGATCCATCTTAGCAGCACCTCGCATTCATCATGGCTCGCGATCGCTCATATGCTTCTGAGGGAACGGGCGCGAATATAGAAGAAAGAGTAGGACTGTGGCGAAACATTAGACATTTCTTTTGTGAAGTTCAGTCGGCAATTATTATACCGGGAGTAAGGTTACTTACGACTAGCTACGTTGCCTAAATCTGAAAAAAATGTGTTTCTCGTATACGTGACTAGTAGATAACAATCGTCAATCAGCCACTGAATTCTTATTCGTACCTAGAGTATCACTATTTGCAAGTTGTTAAACAAAACCTTCTGCATTCATGGACTTGCTAGAAAATATTTGTAGAGCTAATACCAGTTTGTCGCTTCATAAGGTCGATCAATAAAAGTCTGCCTTTCTCTTGAATTTTCACATTTCTACTTTCATAAAGATATTCACACCGCTACTTTTAAAAGCATCTAGGAAATTGGTATTAACGCGTAACGTTAACTATTTAGATGAATTGTTATGAGTTGGACTCAGGGAATTGAAACCATACAAGTGATTATTTCAAATCATTACATCAAATTGGAAAGATACTGGTGTCTTTGTGAAAAGCCCTTTGGCCGACGAACTGAGAGCACTGGTTGCGGTGCACTCCTGGATACAGGCGCGGCGCGTGTCAGTGCAGAGAGCCATGGGCGGCCCGTGGGGGTGCCAAGCGCAAACACGCCCTCGCCCGCTCCCGGTAATCAGGCGTGAGCCCCGGAGGCGGTGTCCCGCAGGGTCCCTCTCCCGGCCACTTCGCCCCCGGCTGTCATTCCTCGCCCGCACCCTCCTCGCGTCCAGGGCAGAGGGAGAGGGTGGGGTGAGGGGAGTTGAATGGCGCAAATGCGACTCCAGTGTATACTATGAATGCACATGTAAGTATGTATGTATGTATATATACAAATTTCAATACCATTTTTGTGCTAATCATGAAACTGAAGGTTCACTAAGTATGAATAAACACGGTCTGCAAATTTTTTCTAAACGGTCTTTAACCAAATCAGCATGTTACACTAATATCTAGGCAAAATTCAAATTAACTTGCATTTCATTGATTTTATACTTTTTATCACATTAAATAAATCCTTATAAATTTATATCAATTGTATAATAATAATAATAACAATACTACTACTACTAATTATTATTATTATTATTATTATTATTATTATTATTATTCCTCTAATTCTCGACTAAAGATGTTATGAGTCGGTGGAATACAAAATCTACTTCAGGAAAGAACCACGTTCCTATGGAGGAGATCAAGGGATGTCGATGCCTGTACAATACTTTGTGGAAAATACGGGCTGTTCCCAATAAAACACCGTCTTGCACTTCCCAGTCTTTTGAATGGCCTGGTAGTATAGCCAAGTTCTAACACAAATTTTGCGGAACTACTTCCAGAGTTCCGATAACTAGTGCTTTTACTGAACTGTACTTTTACGACCCACAATCGTCTGATCTCGATTTCCAAATTCTTGTTTTTAAGAAGTTTCTCTGCCCCCTTGGTTACGAAGTTTCGATCGCACGACACAGCAATACATGCATTTTTCTCAAAATGCAAGATAATACAATTTTTGTTGTTTTAAATAATACATCTTCCTCAGTGAGAAATCGACTTAGGTAGCACAGAGCACTAACGTATTTTTGTGCAGTGCCTTTGACCTCAAGGTCCTAGGTTTCGAGCCCGACAGTGCCAAGATTTTAGACTCTAGCTAGATAGCAAGATCAATGAATACATGTAAAAATACTACTGCCGCTGTTGGAAGAAGGATTATACGTTTGACTGCTCTGATCGGTAGTTTCTCGGTGGTTTCTTCAATCACCTCCTGGTGAATGCTGGATCTGTAACCTAACAAAAGGGCCACGGACCGCGCGAGATCTTTCCTTCCTCTTCTTTGTCATAAACTCACATCATAGTTACACACACACACACTTACATACCGTACGCTACAACACATATCGGTAGACTAATCGGAATATTAAAGCTGAGAGAGACCAGGTGGGGGAAAAGCTAACTGGCCGACGTGTAGGTTGGCACCCGATCTCACCATCCAGGGGGAACATCACAACCACATCCTCAAGAGACATGCACTAAAGTTACGATACTAATGACCTTAGCAATTGTCGCGTCCGGAAACACTAAATAATCAATCATTCTTATCATGAACGTGTTACATGCACTTAAAAGGGAGAGATATTTACTAACCACATTTCGCGACTCTCACCTAAACGCTGCGTTGACGTGTCGCAATTGGCTGTTAATTGAGCAACGCACGTTCGTTGAGCTGGTCTACTGACTGGCCAATGGCCGCCGACAACAATGCGGCGCGGTCTGCGGCGGCAAGCGTCGCCCGGGGCGCGAGAGATGCGGTTTGCGCCACATTAAAATTTCACGCGGCCATTTCCGAGTGTTAATGCACGTCCGACTTTGTTTTTAGAGCTTTCGAGAGCCAAGCGGTGGCAGCGCTCTAAAGTGAGCGTCAAATATTCCTCCACCCACCTCCCCACTCTCACCGCTCCGCCACCATGCCACACAGCCCCTCCCCACCGTCTCGTCGCTGGCTTCTCTCCGCCCCGCTGTCCACCTTCGCAACGCCCAATCATCACCATTCCCCCGACACATCCTTACTTTGCTGCTCCATCCGCCTCGCGACCTTGCCGACCTGCCCCACCCACTCCTATTTGTCCACATCGCCGCCATCTCTCAACCTCTCGCACGGGCACACCATCGCCGTTCCCCCGACATACCATACCTCACCACTTCACCCCCGTTCCGCCGTTTAATTTCCGTCCCCTTACTCCTTTGCCACGCCACCGCACATCACCAACTCGCATCTGTGTTTTGCACTCCATCGCCCTTTCTCTTCCTCGTCATGCTATCTCCACCCCACCGCCTTATTCAACTTCGTGATCATGTCTCCGCCCAACCTACCACCGCACTGCCCAACCATCGCCGCCCCTCCCTAACACTTCCCCGCCTTGCACGCTACATCTTCGCACCGCCGTCCAATTCCTGTCCCGCTGCTCCGTTGCCAAACTGCCGCCTTTCTCTATTGGCACTCTGTCGTCCTACACCCAAATCCAGTCCAGTCTCCATTCTATCTCCGTGCCGCCGCCACATTTCTGTCTCGCCACCTCATCCTCCGACCGACATCTGGTCGCGTACCACAGCTCCGTTCTCACCTCGTCTCCCATCCCCTTCCCAAATTCTTTATTCCACCCCTCTGCCTTATCTCCGACCTGCTCCTCCCGTCACCCCTTTCCCTAAGTCGCCTGAATTCTTAATCCAAATCTTTTCTATTGTTTCAATGCCGTCCCTCCGCTCATACCTGCCCCGACCGTCCAATCCCCATTCTGCAGCCCCAAGAGAGCCCCACTCTGCAGCATTTCCTTTCCCCACTCTGACATTCGCTGCCATCAGTTCGCGCCGCACCAAACAGCAATCGCCTCATCTTTTTCCCTTACAATGTTACCGTTTCACTTTGCCCGCCTTGTTTTATTTCTATTCTCTTGTGCCAACGCCCACCTATTTTTCCCTTCTTCCTCCTCCGCATCCCCAAACTCGGCCCAGTTCCACCTTCGCGACACCTCGCCAATACAACCTCTCCTTACAAACCTTTTCTTATCATGTTATCACTCCGCCACTTCCTCCTACCCAACTACACCTCCGCTCACCTCTTCTGAATCTCCTTTGTGTGCCATAAAAAGCCTCCTCTGCGTCCAACCGCCTCATTCACTGCCATTACGCTTTTTACAAGTTAATTTCCTCAATTTCAGTACCGATTGATTTCTGATTATTTCGTTTCAGAGTGCAATAACTGCGATAGTCATTAGTCCCATAAGTGTAGTTCATTTATCGTTATGGGAGTGGTGGGGGTCCTCCCCGGCTGAAACGTGAGATCCGGCGCCGTCTTACATTTTGGATTGCAGGGATCCCCCGCCTGGTATCCCTGCCCTAACCGGAACAAGCTAAAGACGTTCGACATTTGTGATAGTGTAGTGAATGTAAGTAAAAATGTGTGTAATGGAACAAGAGGGGCGAGGATGAGGAAGGAAAGATCGCGCGTTATCCGTGGCTCGTTAGTTACATCACTGCTCCAGCATTCTCTTTATATTAATCGGATAATCCACGGGAAAATGTTGATGAGAGCAGCCGTTCACTAGAATTATCTTCCAAATAGCGGCAGAATCCGACCTACCTCTGTAGCTAGTGTCGAAATTCCTTCATCGTAGGGACTGGAGTCTTGGGATCTTTTATAAAGAAACGCGGCAGTACCAACAGTTATTGCTGTGGGTTAACTCTACCGTCCCGCTCTCATCGATCCTTTTTCTTAATCCCCAGCGGACAGGTTTTTCTAGTGGCCAGTATTTGCTGATCCGACATACACTCATCACCCCGTCATTGCAGCTCCTCTTGACATCGTCCAACGTGCCTCTCCGTCTCGTCGTCATTCATCACCTCACACTAACACACCTGATAATCACAACTCATACCACATCCGTTTCAGACCTCCCAGACATACCTCTTTCATACAGCAACTACATTTTTTTCATACACATTTTGTAGGGTAGTGCTACCCTTTTATCCTGACACTGTCTCTGAATGCTCTGAAGTGACTATGCTCTCCCGTCTCTGTGCAGTATCGCCTACCATCGTCTAGTGCACATCGCGCTCTCTACAATATCGCTTCCCATTCCCTCCCACGCGCCTGTTATCTGCCACAATGGCGTTCAATGGGAGAGCCCCTGACGCCCGTTCTGCAATGTGCTGTCGAGCGATTTCCCTTTGAAAATGTGTATAACCGATTTATATTTCCATCGTGATTCGTGCGTCTGATTTTCATTTAGGCCGATGCGATGTACCCGCGTTGCAGGAAGCTAATAGAGTGGAATACTTTATAGTGTTATTTCATGCAAAAATTCCTGACGCTTGGAGCGGTTATTGCATCCAAGTTACGCCTTGAGCTGTAATAATGGGCAGTATGAAAACTAATTCTGCGCGAGTACTAGTTTTTGTCACAAAAAAGAACGAGATTCGTTCCTGATATAACGAATTCAATCGTTATTCGCGATGATAAACGAGTTAGATCTCCTAAAACTGAGTCTGTATTATTTTTGTCTTACCTTGTTAACATGTTAAATTTAATATTTTCAACATTCTGGATGAATTTCAGCAGAAGTGGAGAATTCATTTGGTCAATCGTTGGTTCGGGTATTGTCGGTTAAATGCCGGACGAGATCGCATAGTTTTTCATGTCAAAAGTTACATTCGGTTACAATTTTAGGCTGTTTAGATATAAAATACATGGTAAAAAAGAAAAAAAAGTAATAGACTTTTCAAGACCGTTATGGTTTGCTTGAAACTATGAGACAGTTCTTACCGCAAGAGTAGGTAGGATCTGTAGAGAAAAAAAATGATCTATACCATGCATGTTAAGCAGAATCCGAAATGCAGTCGGGCAGAAAATAGCACATATCGCTAGATATCCTAAAACTTTGAAGTAAGTTAAACGCTATGATTATTCAAGGAAAAGCGGAAATGTATTCGCTATAATTATTCAAGGAACATATGCCATACCTTAGGGTAATTTTTGTTCTTGATATTTGCAAAACATGGATGATCTGAACACAAATACATAAATTAATGCAAAAATCGTTATTTTTATCACAACCATTAACCCTAGATTACAAAGACACCATGTGCCAAGCATTATTACAAAGACTGGTGCTGGTGGACTACTTTGGGTAAAAATAAAGAAAAAAATCAATTTTATGGATACACCTAAATTACTTGACTCTCGCATCAGACACTTGCTTGGTGCTGTGCACATATGACATTTGAGATATGTCCGCAGAATACCTAGTCACGTGACCTTTGTTATGATTGCCATCGTGCCATAATGATTGCTATATCTTCAGAACGAAACTTAAATGCTATAAGAGAAGGATTTTGTATTGATTATTTACTATATTAGCCAATAAAGCACCAAAAATATCACTGACGTAATTACAAAGGTGTAGTCAATTGAAAGACGCGTGTTGAAAATGGCGTATACGGAAAATAGACATATGGATACCAATACGTGTGTACCAAAAATATACGCATTTTGAATTTAAGTTGCCTGAATTTAAGTCATGACTTCGAATGAAGGACAATTGAAAGCAACGCAATGCACCAATCACGGAATGTAAACTGTAAACAACGAGTAAAAGGCAGTGTGTCGCGTGAGGAAGGAAAGGAAGATGGGAACTGGAAAGATATAAGACACATGAGGTGTAAATTCAGACTTTTTAAATTTTAAATTAAATATTCTTGGAAGCTTTTATTACGTGGTGAACTGCACAGCAATATTCTTAAAACTATTGTAGTGTAGGAAAAAGTATTCAGTTGATTTATTAGACATTTAAACGTGTGTGATGAACTGATGGAACTGCCTTCACCCCGGTTCACGGCCAAGATTCGATATCTGACTCCCAAAGGAAAATAAACTTTTACGTAACGTTTGTATGAATGCGAAGTAATGCGATTAATTTGAAGTAAAGTATGAAAAAATAATTTATTGTCAAAAAGGGAAAATATAATTCTGTTTAATTATTAATTTTCACATTTTTTCTCTATGTTATCAACAAGTTCTTGGATTTAGTAAACTGATATTCAGTATATTTTAAATAGATCATGTATAGTTGAAGGTGTGTCTTACTATAACAAATTTTGTTCTAAATATGTTAACTGAATAACTTACATATTTACAACACTAGTTTCATTTTATAACTTCAATGTTGTTATGGTTTATGTGCATAAATGGGTTTTGACGGCGCATTTCAAATATCCATTAAAAATATATCCAAATAAAAATATTTGAAATTTCTTTTCATATTATAACCAAGGGCTGCCTTGTTATTGCGTTAATAGACTCTTTATAAAATATAGAAATATATTTCGGATGTATGCAAATGGTCCCAATGCTACCCAATGCGAGGTGAATATAAATTTTAAATATATACATTTGGGAAAAGTGAAATGAGGGAGGTCTTAATGGTGTATTATAAACATCGAAGACAATAAGTAATATTAGCAACCCATTCGACATCTAATCTTACATTTCAGATTGATCCAGTTACAATAGATTGATTCCTTGTAAGTGTGAGCCGCAAATTCCGAGCCCAAAAAACGTTTCCAATAAAACGCAATTTGCATAATTTCTTCCCCCCCCCCCCACCTCAGTGTGAAAAATGGATGCATTTCCGCCTGAGTAACGCGATCTGAATACCAAATGCATTTCAAATCCATTACAGACGTCCCCAGTTATTAACTCACCTTCTCAGAACTCGGTCACACACACACACACACACACACACACAGCCTGGGTGATATGACGTCCGTAACTAACACATTATAGTTTTAAAGCTCGCCGCCCACCGCGCTGTCTGCGGGGCCAGAGCTGATTATGATTAATGGCGGAGCACACTGCTCTGTCCGCCGGAATAGGAAAGGGGTGCGTCATGGGCGTGGCGCTACTGGATGATCACTGGCCGAGACGAAACGGGGTTAATTGGTTTGCGCGATTGGCTGCGCGCAACAACGTCTAGTTCGCAGAGGTCAAGTTCGTTCAGTTCCGGTTAGTCCTTGCGGAGAATCTCTTTAACGTTGATGTGTCTTTTGTGGGTGGCTCCACGGCAGATCTCTGGAATAATGAAGCAGATGGATATTCCACAGTTTTGTAGTACACAATGAAATACTGTAATTCATTGAAAGTAATGTATACAATGAAAACTAGTGGGAATACACGGCATAACGAAATTTTTTACCCACTTAATGTTATTACAGATAAATTATTCAAAAATGTGCGTGGCATCTTTAAAGAATGGTTACGAATGTCTGGCTTTACTACTGAAGGTGTAGGACAGATTAGAAAATAAATTTGAACTAGCTACACCATTGTTATTACAATGCCCAAAAGAGCTGTGGAAAAATTACCGCTGAACAGTACAACGTATGTAAGTAGAAACCCTCTTTAAAATATTGTTTCCTGTCATTTAGTATCCTGTTTGGCATTCGTGATATCCAATTTGATTTATAACATAACGCATCGAAAACTATAATAACCTTGCTCGCTCTAAATGATGAAATATCGAATGCATTCAACAAATCTATTGCAACTCACACAATCTAAAAATGACAGTAACAACGATGCTAAGAACAAACGATGAAGATAAGCATCCATTCCATTACTTTTAAGATATTATTAAAATTGAGTATTTGTATAATAAAACCAATTAATAATAGCAAATTATAAATAACCCTGAAAGCCTTTCATTTCATTCCCCTCCTTCTATGTTACCCATGTTAAATTTCTAATAAAAACTATTAGAGATATCGATTTGAAATTTTTACTGTATACTATCTGTACTATTGTTGTACTGATGTACTTCGTAAAGAATTACTTGGTAGGAAATTGATTTTATTGTTGGACCTTCAAAATGACAAATTTATTTATAAAGTAGAATCAAACAAGCAAACTTCGCAAAAGATGATCCACAGTTTTATATTATTTAGCAGAGTAGTCTGTAAAGGAATCGATAAAATGGGTAATAGTTTATGAGGGCATTTGTAACGGAAAACCGAGTTCCGAGGTAAACGCTCCCAAGTCTTTAACCAGGAATTACCCAACACATATGTTGAATTATTTTACTTAGAAACAACTTGGTATATATTGTTAATACTGTTTTATTGCTGATATATAGAAGATGTTATCACTTATTTTTCTGGCTTTTTTTGGATCATTTTCTCAGCTAAGGTCTTTGTCTTGGGGGAGGGGGCTTGACTAGATCACATCTGAAGTTAAGATTTACTTCACTTAGCGTACTTCTGTATTACACAAATTGTCAACATAACAGTCTTCAGGACGACTTCGTAATCTACTTCCTATGTTCAAAATCTTAATATTGTATTTCGGTTTTGCCATTTGCGTCGAACTGCCTGACATTTCTATCACGCACTTGGATCTCCCACCTTTTACCCCGAGAAAGGGAGAGGGTGAGGGGGAGGGAGAGGGAGACAGAGAGAGAGGGAGAGACAGAGAGAGACAGACAGAGACAGAGAGTAAACCATACTTAACTTTACAAATAGAAAAGAACAATACACTCACAAAATTGCACAGATAAACAAGATGAAACCGCGAAAAAAACAAACTTCGAATGTAAATAGTTTCAGATCTATGCTTATTTGGAATTTTTGATCTTCTGAAAAGTTAGCTGTCTGTGCTGGTACATATTCAAAACGCAATATAATAACCAAACAAAATTTAAATAAATAATATATCAAAAGTTTCATAAAAGTCTGGAAATTATTTTAAGTTTAAAAACAAAATTCTACGTTTTCCCATTTTCCAGGTAGAATCTCACCTTTAAAAACTCACTGAATTTGTTTGAATAGAATGTTCAAATTTCTTTCTTAAAGAAAACGCTTATGCATACAATATTAGTATTTCTGTAGTTTTCAAAATGTCAGAGGTTTTAATGAAAATCGGATTATACCATAGTTTTAATACACTTTCTTCTATTCCATCAAAACAAAAAAATATCAAATAAACATTTCTGCTATTTTTCATACAATTTTGAAAATATCACAGAGGTTTCATTTAAGTATTAAAATTTTAAAAAATCTTAAGTATATCCGGAACGGTACAACATACCCCTAAGTGTCATCTCAAAAGCTTATAATCCGATAGAACTATGTGTGAGAGACATCAGGATTTTCGGATACAAAATAGCATATAACTCCTAGTAAACAACATCAATATTAACGATATTTGAAACTGTAGTTATAAATCTTAAGCTGGACGTGCGTGCAAAATTAGAGCTCGAAATAAACTTCAACGCGGAATTTATAAATGAATTTTCAGTTTAGGTTTGTAGAAGTGATTCGAACTCACTTTTCTCCCCACTGTAGTACAGGGAATGAAATGTAAAAAGTCGTTATAACAAGAAGTATAGAAAGTAGTTTTGAGGAGAGAGTCTGAAAAATGTTTTCTAGAAAACATTGAAAAAAAATTAAAAAAGATCAATTATTTAATCACATTTCAATAAATCTGAAGGATTGGTAGGGGAAAATATTAACCACCGAAGCGATTTGTTCCTTACAGAAGGCAGTATTCTGAGATGTGGTATATCTAAATAGTTTACAAGATAATTTAAATGATTTTTGGAATATTGTCTTCTACAATAGAAAAGTATGAAATCTTGATTTCGAATATTTTTCATTTTGAAAATACATTTCATTTTTCATTCTGATTGACGTTATGAATGAAATTCCAGTTGGAAAATACTTTTTTTCGTTTATTCATGTCGTAACAACGTGAGCTGTTGTTCATTCCGTGAAATAAATGTAAGTTTCTTGATGTCTCTCGAATTTCGTATTATTTTCTAACAATTTTTCTATAACGAAGATGAAACAAGTTCTTTGATCTATCTGTTTGGACCGAATCATGTTGTTGTAAATTCCGTAATTAGCACATATATAGACAGCGAGAGAACAACATTGACTTTCATATAAAAAATATTAGGATGTTATTAAATGACAGTTCGATTCGGTAATACCTACCTTGAAAGCCTGCCATATTGCAATTAGACAGAGATTCCAGTGTAATAATCTGTCGTTCGCCCGTAATGACGAAGTTAGCTTCAGCCTAATTAGGGTGCTTTGTGGACGTGTCCTGCTGGGACAGAGCCTTCCGCGGTCGTGACTTGAGACCACTTGAAGCAGAAGGGTATTCTCTGATTCGCGGCCGCCAGGGTCCGTCTGCAGTCCACATACCGATCTACCGTCGACGGTCTGAGGATAATGGATGACAGCGAGCAAATGTTTGTTCGCAGCTCGCAGATGACTATGGACATTCTTTATATTTTAAACGTTTCAGTAAAAAACAACAGTAATATTTCTGAGAAATACGTACTTTCTTTATAATAATTTTTACCTTAATATACCACCACCACAATCTCTTAAGACACACGCACAAAGACACAAAATGCAACAAGAAGGATTGTTACCTGTTTTGCAATTTTTGGAGTGAAAAATTCATCGATTAATTTTAAACTAGTCTGATCTTACAAAATTGTTTATAGTCCATAGGGTAGATACATTTTACCTGGAAAAATGTCATAAAACTTTTTCTTTGAATATGTTGTGTGACCCCAAGCACTAGTCTTGACCCTAAGTTTTGTGGCCCTAACTCAGAGAGGTCACTCGAAAATTATATATTTTATTATTACAGTACAAATTAGAAAATTCAGTTTTAAAGAAGATAACATTTTGCTACGACTTTTGTCTTTTTCCGAAATCAATTACCAAGCTTTAAAACCCGACCTACAGCTTTAAAATCGGTGTTTTATCTTTGCTCCAATATATGTGCCAAATATACACACACTTATAATGTTATAATAAACGTATAAAATATATAATTATTATTATTACATGTAATACTATTATTTATCTCACTGTCGTTAAACATTGCCTCACAAATGTATTCATTATCCAATATATTAACAAGGGGGAAAATTATGATTATGTATATATGTGTTTTCATGTTCCTGGTTAACTCTTCAACGCTAAAACAGTGCTATGAAGACAATTGTATCGCCTTCTCGGCGCACCGCGCGACCTCGTCAAAGCGGCGAGCATCGTAACAGAAATAAAATTCTTTCTGTCAGGCAATTCCAACAGGAATCGTTTGAGCAAAGTGACGGCGGAGTGACCAAACCACGTAGCAGCTTAGTCCGAGTTCTTGCAGTTTCAGCGGCCACTGGTGCCTAATAAATACCATCACTTGTTTATTGAATGGTAAAGAAACGTCGACCTTACTTTGAGCATCAAGGGGGAGGGGTTTTGAGGACGACGAATACTCCTTTGGAGAATCCAAATTGTCTTTGGACCGCTCCTCTCCTCGGACGGCAGATTTCGGGCGTCATTTGACCAGTTTTATCGTAGGGTTGAAGTACGGCTTGCGCTCTCACAGACAGGATGCAAATCCGGGACCCAACCGCCCGTTGTAATGCTACCTGGGTCACGTCCCATTATGGACACGTAGTGGGCTCGGTACTCCAGTCACAAACCAACTCCAATTGCATTTAGGATAATACCATTCCCGTCACTCTATGACGCGGTGATTGGGAGGATGGTATATCAGATATTACTATTTTATTAGGTAATTTAAACTAAGCAAAATATGCAAAAAGAAAAAAAAGCTGTGCAAGAAAAAACGCAGCGTGAATGCAATACTTCAAAACTAATTTCTTTCACAGGTGAAAACTTGAAAATATCTTCACAGAATTTAACGAATCATTAATAATCATGAATAGCGTTATAATCAGGATAATTACCTCTTGTGAAGAGCTTTTTCGCAGTAATTTATAGGTAGATTGTAACAGATTTCACTCTTGTCGGCGCAGCTGCACCTAGTCAATGTGAAGAGATCCGTTCTTGCGAATCATTGGTGCGATGCTTGCAGGTTGATTCGAGTGATCGACTGTACTACGTTGATCATTTTAGTATTTTGTTCAATGCGAAGGTATCGCAGACTGCATAAACCAATTGACATTTAATTATGGGGTAAGAAGCGAAATAAATATCGTATGAGAACACGTGATTGGTCACAATATGACCGTAAAATAGCCTCACATATGCAGTAGAAACCTGGAATGTACGAGAAGTTGACATTCGATGGCAAATGGTTTTTGAAACGAAAATTTTGAGAAGGAGCTAAACAATGAAATGGATAATAAAATATAATGTGGAGCTGGGCAATCTAATAAAACGCAAACATTTTGTTAACTATATTAGAGGTTTAAAGTTAAACTTGTTCGAGCATTGGTACAGAAAATCCTAGGATGGTAGCCTATAGGACAGGACAAGGTGAAGGCCAAAATCAAGATGGAAGGATGATAATGTAAATGACCGTAAGATAAAAAAAAGACGCGAAAATCGACAGTTGAGCTACGTGCGCACTAGATCGGTACGCCACGGACTGACGGGCTGGACGGACGGCAGTTTTTATGTAAGTCACTCGTATGAGGACGGGACAGCACGGACACTTCGGGCGCATTCGGGCACTTTGCTTCGTGTCTTGTATTGTGCGCGATGGCTTCATAAATTCAAGAAAGAAGCAATCGCATTGGATTCATTTTTAATAGCAGAAGAAGGAGTCGAAGAAAGCCCAAATTCTCTTCTCTTTTAAACGTAATGAATGACCAAAGGAGAATTTCACATATTTTATCCTGACGTGGTGGAAGATGAAAACTTATTTTAGTACTTTAGGATGTCCCACGATAAATTTGAAGCTAAATCGGATATTTTAAAAAAGTGACGGACTCATAATTGAATTATTTTATTTAGAAACTCACGAAAATAATCGACACTATAGTTTACGCAAGACGTATACAGACAATTATATTGATTAATGAAGTAATGAATCAATCGAAATCATGGCATAATGTATTCACTGTGCACAAATGAATAAAGCTTTACCAATACTGCACATCTTCTTACAAATACCTACAAATTTAATTTTGACAAATGTTACTCCCTCATACAGATAGTTTAGCTAATCAATTAAATTACACTTCCTGACAAGGTAATACATCAAATGAAACTTAATAGCATGCTCTATAATTCGGGATAATTCTGGGTCAACATAATTAAATTGGTCGCATTCATGATCGCTCCACACGCTCCACATAACTCGCAATGGCACAAAGGCCGCTCAGACCGTGTCGATGACGTCATGTCATCGGAATGTTCAGAAGGTCTTGCTTTTTGGATTTTTTGCAAACGGCGGAAGGTGCGGATCGCCCCGTCCCGTCCGTGCCGGCCAAGTGCACGTACCCTTAAGGAAATCAATGTAATTCTCTTTTAAACAAAATCTCGTCCGTCCGTGCCGTACCGACCCTTTGCGCCTTAGGCTTACAAGTGAAAAACAGAAAATAATGAAAAACTGCACCTAAACAGACTATAACAATTATCAAATAATGTTGTTAAGACGTATTAAGACGAATGTATTGAAAATCTGGAATAACAAAACAAATGAAAGAAAAATGTGTTGAAAGAAAATCAATTTAGAGAATTATTTCTAAACGTTTATATCACTTGAATTAAATTTCAGTTTTCAGCATTACAATATACACATTATAAATCTGATATGCTGAACGAAAACGAATATTATGAAATCATAAAAAAATATATGAGTTGCGGTCGGATATCCTTAAGACATTCATTTCGTTGCAGTAAGTTTTTACATTTACATGGTTTTTAATGGATAATGCTACGCCGAGTAAGTTGGTATTTTTATTTTAGCTGTTTAGGCTGTTATGTATATTTTTCAAAATTAAGTAGTTCCTCATGCAAAGTACTCATATAGACAGAATATATGTGCAGATATTGTGTAATGCGCAAACCATAACATTATCGCACATATAAAGTGAGCAAACTCTCTCCGGTCAATCAGACCAATATTGGAGGAAGCGTATTTATCCACGAGCTGCCGGCAGTGGACAGAGATTAGGTGCGGAGGCCGAGGGTTCGGCCTCTGCCAATTTAGTGGGGCGCCT
>BOPP01000084.1:4719148-4823162 GCA_017312745.1 Gryllus bimaculatus | reverse complement strand
GGGGCGGCGGGACGACGGGGGCGGCGGAGCAGCGACAGGGTAGCGGGAGTGGCAAAGGGTCGGTAGTGAAGATGGCGGAGTGGGATGCGGGTGGGGATATAAGGGGGCGACAAGGGGCCAGCGAGGGAAGAGGTGGGGACTGCGAGAGGGGAGATGGGGGTTTTGGAGGAAAGATGAAGATGTGAGCGAGGTCGCTGGTAGAGGATCCAGTGAGGTGTGAGATCGCACAAAGCGGAGGAAGTGCTACCGGGGCAGCCGCTGTGGTCGACGGTTCAGCATTAAGAAGATAGAGGCATTGGACGAAGTTGTACTAGTTGTGGAGGTTGTGGAGACAATCGGGTGGAGATAGGACAGATGAGAAAATAACAAGAGGGGAAAGACAGTGACATCGTAGGTATTAGGAATGTGGTGGGTGTTTGAAGAATTTGTGAGTAGTGAGGAGCAGAAAAGAATGTTGTGATGGTTTAGTAGGTTACGGAAATAGTGAGACGGTAAAGTGACGGTACAGTGAAAGAGCCGACCTTTAGCTGATAGCGTTGGTTGAGTAGTTGAGCTGGTAGCTAGATGTCAGCCATCACGGCGAGTCGCTGGATGGATTGCAGAGGAGGAGCAGGGTTTGGGGTGGTGTGAGGGTGTGGGATTAGCTCAGACTGGCGGGTGTAA
The DNA here is from genome assembly GCA_017312745.1 of Gryllus bimaculatus. NCBI lineage: Eukaryota > Metazoa > Arthropoda > Insecta > Orthoptera > Gryllidae > Gryllus > Gryllus bimaculatus. The sequence continues at coordinate 4,822,499 of BOPP01000084.1, read as the reverse complement.
TACAGCAGCAGAAGGCAGAAGGTGCGTGTGCGAGCGCAGCGTCCACAGGGGTGGAGACGAACGAGCAACGTCCAGATTGCCCTTAGGTGATGAGGTCGGATACAACTGCATGTCCAGATGTTGCAGTCGGCGTGATTGTGGAATGGAGTTCTGTGCCGAGTGCCGAATGCCGAGGATATTAAACTGAGAAGGATGAATACCAACTTATGAATAACAGAAGCGAGAAAAATTAACAAGATCTAATGAATTTTCCGTCGTGTTCTCTGATATTCCTAGTTAAAAGAACAATATTTTATACTATAATAATATATTGTGAAAATGGAGACGCAGTAATAGAAGAAGGTACGAGAGAGGTAAGAGACAGTAATAGAGGAGAAGGAGAAACATATAGAATAAAATGGATATTATGTCGACAGAGAAGAACGTAAGGTATATAAAATAAGCATGCACATGTGGTCAGAAACCGCAGTGAACTGAACACATCTTTGTAGGAGACATACGGTGAGGTATTTTGGCGTTGAAGTGACTAAAGAGTGTTATACATTACCTAACGCCGAGTTCTCTTGCTGAGACTGATTGAAGCACGGGTAGTTCTGGCGGCGAGGCAGTTGGCTAGAATTTATAATTTAGACTGCCTGCGCCACAACAGTCTTCTTCCTCTACCTTGTTATTATGTGGTCTCTACAAAGAAGAGAGTCAACGCTCATATTAAAACGTATTCAGACAATGTTGCTTAGTGCGAGAGGAAATGCAGAATGCAATGCTGCGACTCTAGAGCAACGATTCTTTATGTATCGACCCTACAATGTTAATAAAGACACCGGTGACATGGGATCATGCAATTGTAGAATCAAAGGGGGTTGAAGTGACAAATGATATTCTTTTATTAATCAAAACTGGTGAGCTATGAATCTAGAATCACTAGATAAAGATCAAAAGAGAGAATGAGTAATGCACGAAAGGAGAAGACAAATAAGCTAAAAAGAAAGATATATAAACAGAACAAAATAAAAAATCAAGGGATAGTGAAAATTAATACCATTGTGGAATGACGTATGATGTTATTGAATGATACGGTATGAAACTGTCAAGAACGCTACAATAAAAAAAAGTGTGGAATCAGCGGGATTCATTTTACACGCCGGAAGAACTCCCCCACATAAAATATGATTTAAATAAGAATTATAGTTAAATCATTAAAGTAACAGGCCGAACGCAATATAAATAGAACAAAATTAAAGGTACATGAAATATTTTCCCTCGCCGATAACATATATTGTTGAAGCGCAAGAAAAGTGACACATTTTTAGATGAAGAATGGTTTTAATCTGGGCGATGATGTTTAGTTCGTGACCAACTACAACGTGTTTTGCTGATGTTTCTGAATTTTAAGAAACTGTTAATAAAATTATTCCATTTTCTAAACACATTTCTTTCCTTCACGCAAAAAATAACTATTTCTGAATGGCAGCCCTGTTCTTGTGTACCGTATATCTGCGTACATTTGCTTCTGGAACTGGATTGGAGATGACGGATTGAGATAAAGTGTCAACTCAAGAGGCATACGCTGCCACCAGCGGTGACCATCCGCCGTCAGCTCCGACCCACAAGGCCTAAACATCAACGCCAAGGCTTCTCGGGGAGTCGGAAACAAATTGGCAAGCGGCCGCACGCCACACATGACGGCCGCGCCGCACATGACAAGCGAAGTCCCCCAGCAGCGGCAGCCGGCACTTTGCGGTCTCCGTCCCCGGGCGCTGCCCTGCAGGCGCCGTTATTAGCTGCTCCCCTGAAGACCTCGCGCGTGCTAATCCTCGTGTCCCCTCCGCCGCCTCGCCAGCACCAGCGCTACTGCTGGGCGGCCGTCATGGGCTCCTCTGAAGCTTGAACCTACGCTAACTGCCACCACCACCACCACCATCATCATCATCAACAACATCCCCCACCAAACCTTCAATAACAAAACCACCAAAACCAACACTACCCTCTCACCACTACCAACACTACCACCAGCATCATGATCGCTCCTTATATCACCACTACCACCACTGTTTTTACCACCTACCACTACCAACATCACCACAATATCTTCTATCACAACCACCACTACCAAAATCACCACCACCACTACCTCCAGCATCAACACTACCTGCACCACCAACACTACCAGCACCACCACCACCACTTCCATCGCCACCGCACCCACCATATCTACCACCCACCACCACACTACTATTGCCACCTCAACACCATCACTGACCCTATAACCACTACTACCATCACCATTATCACCACTACTACCACCCTTATTACTACAGACGTAGCGATCACCATCGTATTTATCAATGCAAATTTCCGCAGACGTGTTTGCCACTACTGACTCCATCGTTTCAAAATAACTGCATCCAACACCATTGTCTATAACTTCAGTACTTCTCGCATCACTAACTCTCAAGCTACTACTTCCTTCGCTACTACATCCAACGACAGCTAATCTAACGCTACGTACACAACCAAGCACCCCAGATATTCTTACTTTCAACATATTATCTCTTTCATTTACAATGCCCACACCTCCAAAATCAAGTCTGCAACGTCGCTACCTGCAACAACGCTGCTCCTAACTCATTGTCTTCAACACGGCTTACTCCGTCAGTGTCTCAAACGCCATTATTTATGTCTATGAGCACATGATAACCCCACCGAAACTATATAACTAATCACCGAAGATTCCTCTAGAATTGTTGCTTTTGTCTCACAGTCACAATTGTTGTTGTCTTCAGATCAAATATCGCCTTAATCATCACAGGTCATCACAAACAATGCTGCCCAAAAGCAACCTTCAGCCACGGACGCCATCTGCTTGGGCCATGACAACAGCCTTCTTCGTAACATTAATTAATATTCTAACTGACTACACTTCGTCACCATCACCACCGGCATTATCGTAGATCCTGTCACAACAATTATCACCACCGCAAATTCTATGACCCAAACAATCATATTTGTTACTATCCGCACCGCCATTCCCATCTCCGCCACAATCACCTCCCGAACTATTTCCACCGCCATTCCAATCACTTATACAATACCTCCAAGTACTCGTATCATCACGGCAATCACCTCCCAGACTACCTCATCCACATCATTCCCATGACTGTCATCAGTTCCCATCTCCTCTACTCGCGACAATCACTTCCCAGACTACCTCTACCGTCATCCCACAATCATTACAATCACCACAATCATTACCACAATCATTATCTCCACTATCACCACCGCAATTCCCATCGCCGCTGCAATAATCTCCATCCGCATCACCACTACAGTCGCCTCCCACACCGTCCCAATCGCCGTCGAACAACTCCCACCAGCAACCAGCCACAGCGGCCTCCTGTCATTGCGCCTCTGTCTGAACTCCCTCGGGCTGCGTTCAATTTGTGTCGGAATCTATAATCTCGGCTTTGACTGCATCGTCACTGCCGGACGCCGTGCGACGTCGAGCGAGGCGATGCAGCGCCAGGCGGCGCGTGGGGCGATTTTAACGAGCGGCGCGGACGGACGGGCGGACAGACGGGCGTCGCGGCGCGGCGCCTCGCGTCGCGTCGCGTCGCTTCCATGCGGCTCCCGGGTGATCTATTATCCCGCGTCTAATTGGAATTTATCCCGGAAATGTCAGAGTACGTCCTCTCGTCGCCCTGTCACACAGAGGTGCGAGTGAAATGTTGGGGCGGGGCGGAAGGTATAAATCGAGCTTGAAATTATCGGCCTTTAATATCTGCGGCCTTGGGTTTTTAGAACTGTGCATGCTGATCTGTCTTCTGTATCGGTGCTGTATGTGTGATGCTAGGCAGCTTTCTGTGCGAATGAAAAGGTGGTCGTCTGCGTTTAGGGTTTGATCGGTTAATCAAAAAAATTACCGTACGTTGATGGTAAAGCCTCAGTGATTAGACTTCAAATTCTGATTGGCTGAAAGAAATACTGACAATTACTGTAAGTTAAATGAAAAATCTTGTGTTTGAGGTTGCATTTTTTTAGTCAGCGTGCCTTATAATATAATACTGATCATTTCTAAATAATGATCATGAAAATGAAAAACATGACAATGTACTGCTTCAGAATAACGTTTTCTGCACGATGTGCACACCATCCCTACAACATCTAATATTTTCTGCTATACAAAACAAAGTAAATATGTCGGAGACTTCATCATCATTCATAATTTTGTAATGCTCCATTTTACTTAGAGGTTTTTTATTCATATTGAATGAATCTCAAGAATTGCATGTTGTTATGGTAGTAGTCTTAAACCTTCGTAGGTATTCTAAAAACGCCTAATTAAATTGTTACCAAATAATAACCTATGCGATAAAACTACAGAGTAATGCGTAGTATCAACGTGTCCATTCTTAACTCCAACGCTGCATAACGGTTGTATGTGGTATTACTTTCCCCGGCCTTCACGTATAATTTGCAGGTTGTTTGCCTAAACTTACTATTACAAAATGTGTCCGTAAAATGCCGCTGCTCTGGCATGCTACCAGCTGTTTGTGGTTTCTAAAATAGTGGCAAAAAACGAAATTTTGTAAACCTGCATCTTCCACCAAACAAACCAAGAGTGAAGTTGAACATTTCTTCCTGTTTTTCTCTCGAAAATTTGTGGTGAAAAACGTGTGAATATTCTACAATCCAAATAGGAGTTCTCTCTGCAGGCACGGAGGAAGACAGGTATATGCACAAGAATGAGGGAGAGAGCTCTCCTTGGAACGAGGAAAAAATACTATGTGAAAACCAGAGCGTGGTTTTAGACCTTCACTCGGAGTACCTTGATCTTAAAATACTTTTCACTGGAACTGCTCGTGATTTACTATGACGCATTATTAATACAAATTTTAAAGTGCAATGGTGAAAAATGGCCGTTGCGAATATTTCATAGATATTTACCATTTTCATTAATTCTAGAGGATTCGGTAAAAATTGATATTCTATGCGATATTTCAAAGAACACTTTGATGTATTGGAGGGGAAAAAGGAAAAATTGGAACGGTTTTTGACGAAATCTCATTTAAGTAATTTTTAGTGTCACAATTCACTCAAAATTACGCAAACTATACTCACGGTTTTAAAAGATGTGTAAGATATTATTGAGAGATTAACGAAAAGGGATGACTCAAAAAATAGCTCTATCTGTAATTATATACTTGAATGAGGAAGTAGAAAAAGTCTAAACTTTTGCAAGCTTTGAAAATTTATAGGGTTTATTGAAAATCATCCCAATGCCAATTTTAAAAGTTCACTTTGTTCCATTCAAGAAAAGTTAAAGAAAAAATTAAAGTCACTTTTAGTTCCCTTTAAAATTCCCCTTAAAAGTTCCCTTTAAAATTTCAGGGGCTGTGACAAAAATCAGATTGAATAGGAAATATGCATTTTGTTGAGAATCGATTTTACGGTTTATGCGCTAGTGTTGTTGACAGACGGAGAAACACACTTTTAAAAATGACTTTTCGGATCATGAACCTCTAAAACCTGTAATTTCTTCTGAATCTTGGCAGCGATATTTTGAAGCAGTATATACCTTTCTTCATAAGGGAAACCGATATTGTTATGCAGAGCACAACAAGCATCAACATTACCACCTGTTTCAGAAACTTTGTATAAATCTTCTCTTCATTGTTGTTACTTCACATTCCTCAACTATCTTGAAGCCTTTCTCTTTTCTAAGATATTACTGAATATTTTCGGCATACCTTTGAACCGTACGAGTACAATTGGTTTTGAACCGTAAGTCTACACAGAGATAACATTAAAAAAGTAACATTCAACATTTTGAAAAATATTATTTTAATCATTAAGTTCCCATTTATTTGGGACAATCAGGTTCGGAATACGTGAAGAAAAAGTTTCACCCTTTGAGAAGAATTTTATACAAAAGATATCACCAAATTTCTAAGTTTCCCGTCATAATTCAAGAAAATACCAAACGGAGTTGTATGCCGATTAATTATACATTCCGTGAAGGAGCGGACTAATTCACTTATTGCTGTTGAGGTGTGAAGCCTATGAAGGTATAAACTCAACTGTCATCTGGGTCGACACACTTCGGAATATATCTATATTTAAAGAGACAGTAGTAAATACGCAAATAAAGCAATACTTTCCAATTCAGCTTTTAGAACTAGTGCAACTTTATGACTCTGTGAATGCAACAAAGAAAACAAAATACTTTTGCATGACCACTGCGGCCACAACTGATCTTTATATATCATCAAATGATTTGTGTACTTGAAACGAAATGGAAGTCAGTAAAGCTTGATTTAAAATAATATAAAAATCAATAAAGCTGTCTAATTACTGAAAAATTACAACAATTTTATTTTGCTCTTAATATTCAGCCACTCATCCTGTCAGTCTCACGTCAAAACTTTTCCTACTCGCAAAATAATACGTCATTTTTAGCACTTGTATCATAAATAACTATTGCATCACCAAGTGCAAACTTTTCTGTAGGCATCACTTGCACTCACTTCGTGAGGAACATCTCCAGCTAAACGCACGAGGCGATAAACGCAATCAACCGTGAACCAAAAACGCGCCAACAGCGTGAACTCATAACGTACTTCCTAGTAATTAACATTAATGCATCCAATCCCTCTCGATTAGCAAGGGGGGCTGTGTGGTGTGGCAACTGCGCTTTCAAGCAGCCATCGGAGCGAGACTACGGAAGCCCTCTGCGCCCATTCGCAAAGGTTCACTGCTCGCAGCTGCGCAGCCTCAACCGTTCGCTAGGAGGCAGTTCATTGCGTGCGTTGTAAAAGTAGCCGCACGAAGCAGAAACCCTGTTCGCCCGTGGAGTCTTTGCTGCGGAGCTCCTGGGCAGATGTCAAATCTTTCTTTGTCGCTTCGTATGCGACCTACTAAGCTCCGATTTAGTTCTAGTGACGTCTGACGTTTGATTAGCTGGTCGCCGGTTGATCAATATAGAGCTTCGTAACGACTTATTTTTTGCTATTGAAACTTCCCATTGGATAACCGTGTTCTGGCTGTTGGAACGTCAGAAACCACTTTATTTAAATCGGAGAATAAATGTGCTGTAAAATACAAGCATTTGAATTACGTTGTAGTTGGATGTGGTTTCTCGTTCATTGAAACTCGACATTAGACGACCTCTTATATCAAGCGGTTACTTCTATTAATGGCCATTGTTTTGTGCAAGCGTGTAAACGTTACCTGTTTTAAGCCGTCATCTGGCTCCTCAGTTAGCTATCAGACATATTTAGTTGATCAACATTTCCCAATGATTATGCGATTTTGGTCCGTAACGCTATAAGAAAACAACTTACTGCACACACTACACATCACACTACTAACCAGTATATCATCATCATCATCATCATCATCATCATCATCATCATCATCATAGTGACATTGTTAATGTAACGAGACTCGGGTCATCAGGCCAACTTTTCCTCCAGACCATATTATACAACAATTTAGAAATAAAATTCAGCATTAAGAGTTTTCAAAGAAACATTTATTAAAAATGTAATACACAACTTAGACATGTCTTGCCTCTGGAATCATGAAAGCGAAAATAAAGTGCCAGATTTGCGTTAAGTGGCCGAGGAAAAGCTGTAAAAACAAAGGAAGTGTGCTGGAAGAAAAGTGGACATATTCCGGAACCCTGTAAAACTGGTTTAGGTGACGAGAAAGTATTTTCAACTACTGAAATCTGTAATCTCAAACTAAAATCATTTGATATCGAAGCTCCAAAAATCTAATAAACAGCCTTAGAAATTGAAATTACCTAATAATAAACACAATATACCGCATTTTTTCCACTGATGTGTTCTGTTGGATGGTGCCTTTAGTGCATGGCAAAAGCTCTGAAAAGCGAAATTCAAGTCGACCTCGGGTGACCCTCTTGGCTACTAGTGGTGTAATATACTCTCATAACTATGTGCTTAAGACATCCTTTAGTTTATTTCATTACAAGTTTAAACAATTAGTAGCTTCATAAACTTTGTAACAATATTAAATTACACAACAATGGCTATAATGGACCACCAGTTTATTTAACAGTGCGCATCCTGTCGAAAAATCATGGTGGTAAGCTCCTCAAGATATCTGGGAAATTGAAACGTGCAGATGATTATTTCCTCGTAATTCATTGTGAGCTGAACGTGATTTACTGCAGTGAGCGAGCTAGAATGGGCTCTTTGATGGTGCATGGAGTGCATCTGAAACAAAGGGCAGTAGTTGCAGCACCTTCTGTAGGGTTCGTAAAACGCGATGGGAAAGGTTTAACATTTGCGATTGTCAACTTATAAAATGTTTACCCCGTACACTTCTTTTGTGAGTAGTTAAGAGAATGGTCGAAACCCAACCAGGTATCTCTCCCGAACAGAGCACCGCCGGGACAAGCTCTAAACTCCCGACCTGTCTCCTGGTATATGTTGTAGTGTAGTGCTTGGAAGTGTGTGTAAAAGGTGAGTATAAGACAAGGAAGAGGAAGGAAGGAAAGATTTTGCGCGGTCTGTGGCCCGTTTGTTAGGATTCTGCTCCAGTATTCGCCCGGTGTCGATTGAAGAAATCACGGACAACTACCAATCAGAGCAGCCAGTCTCAAGAATTCTCCTCCAGACAGCGACTGAACTCGACTTAGCTGTCAAGCTAGTGCCGAAAATCTTACCATTGTCCGGACTCGAATCTAGGACTTTTCGGTCAGAAGCAGTGCAGTGACATCAGTTGATGAAATGAGCTATCTCTCCCGGAACGAGCATCGAAATAAAGCGAATTTGGGGAGGTACTAACTCTTGAAATAAGAAAAAAATGAATCTGTTTTTAAATGTAAAATTTCCCTTTTATAATTGAAATAATCAAATTTCTTTTAACCTTACTGTGATTAATAAGAAATTGATTACCTTTAGATCATTTGATTTAGATGCAACTCCTCTCCCCTCACAGATTTCTACATTCAGGAATTGTTATTCGGCGGTACGCCTTCTCGTGGACGACAGTTCAAGCAAGGTAAGAGCAGTGAGGTTTGTTTTTTTTAATTCCAATTTTAATTTTACTGTATTTTATTACTAATGCAAATAACTGGCGGTAATTTGGGAACATAATGATTGGTCAAGGGGAAAAAAGATTAAAACCATCTTTCACAAGAACCTATTCAGCTACGAATCTCTTTTTACGTACTTTAACACCCTAATTTGTTTTATCCTCAAAATTTGAGTGTTCCCATCATGACCCGAAAGTCAACCTGGACAAACTTATTAATCTTTTTAGATTTGATTTACACAACATTCCCACCAGACTAACTGATCCAGGATTATTCTTCGGAGGCAGGTTTTCACATGAATGGAGGATCAAATGTTATCTGGGGCATGGGTAATGGAATTATTCTAATTGTGTTCCCTTTCAACTATTAATTTGTCATATTCACATAAGTAAATGATTATATGGTACATAATGTAACAATATTAACACTGTTGTGGATCATAGTATAATCCAGTCAACAAAGAAACTTATTACTTCAAAGAGAAAAACGATCTTCATATCCCATGAGTGCGTACTCCTTTTGCTTTAAGACAACTCTTAACAATAAATTTATTATATTTCAAGAATTAATGATTTCGTCACCTCCTGCATTCAGTTATTTCTCAGTGCCGGTGTAAAATATGAATAGAAAGTTATTACGCAAACAAATATCATTAACGTCGTGTATAAAATTTGAGTTTATTTCACTTAAAATTTCAAGGATTTTCTTCTTTCGTAACACCTTCCATAGTCACACTTTCTGATATTGTTGATCCGTGGCTGAACACCTATCGATGGTTGATCAAAATATTTATGATACTATGTATCAAGCGCCCAAATAACATTTTGGGTGTAAACAGTCAAACGACCCTGATATCCGCCAGCAAAGAGAGCTCCCAATATGAGCCGAAAGTCAATTCAAACAATAAATTAATCATTTTTCCAGCATTTGATTTACACGTCACGCCGCCCTGCCCAGAGTCATAGATCCGGCCATTGTTCTTCGGAGGCAGGCCCTCTCGCGGATGGCGGATCAAACAGGCGGGCGGGTGGGCGGGGGGGATGGGGCCGGCGTTTGGGCGAATGGGCGGGGCGGCGGGTGGGCGGGCGGGCGTGCGTGCGTTTGGGCGGATGGGCGCGGAGGCGGGCAACCAAATCCGAAATCGACAGAGGCAGGGCGGGCTGCGGAACGTATGAGTGCGCTCTTTCCAACTGTTTTGTAAATGTTTATCGGGCGGCGGCGGCAGCGCGCGCGCTCTATCTGTTCTTTTCAAGCGGCGCGACGCCCGAGCGCTTCCGTTCGAGTCACGCGGGGGAAGGGGGAAAGGGGGCAGACGGAAGTCGGGAGGGGAAAAGGGAAGAGGAACGACATTAACAAAATCCGCGCTGTTCGTTGACACGGCGACTTCCGCCCGGTGCGCGGCACACGACACGCAGTTGAGGGAGGGGGGTTAGGGGGTGGAGGTAGGGATGAAACGTTGGTGTGGATGCGATAACGAGCCGGTGGTAGGCGACAAGTACTGGTTCGAAGGGGCCCCAAAAGAGAAGTCTTAACTGGTGGTGCTACAATAACACATTTTTTCTCGCCTTTTTTAATTTTCGCAATTTTTAAAAAAGTTTAAGTTTGAAGACACTTTTAAAAACAGTTTGAAATTGTTGAGGATTCATGTAAAGTACCCAAAAAATCCAAATATCCGTTACAAATACGAGGGAATTCGAGTTCACCTATATCGACCGGCGAATTTTGGAGAAAATTGTCTGAACTTTTACGGCATTACCGTTGATCACAGGCCGACGGACGGATGAACAGACGGTCAAACCGCCAGACAGACGTTACGTCGTCAACCAATTTTTCGGTATCAATGGACCATAAAACGTGAGTTCCTGACTTTAAGTTTCCTGACGAAAAGTCACCACTTTCCGATGTATCATTATTTTCAAGTAAGTGAATAGTACGAGTATGTTGACACCTTTTTTTATTTACACGTTACAGAGATGACGAAACACCACCACATACCGGGATACATCATATTCTTTTTTCTGGATTCACTTCGTAGTTTTGGGTCCTCAAACATGACTACTTTTGGAGATAATAAAGCGATATAACTAAAGTTTTACGAGAATGAATATTAATATTCAAGTAGTACCATTTTCGAATGCATTTTCGAATGCAGTTTTTTGGAATTATGTAAATTATGATGAAAAATCAGCCAATACTCACATGAAGTGATAAATATTTGTGTAATATAAATGGCAAATACTCTCATTCCATTACTTGAATGCTTACTTGCAAACCGTAGAAAATATTTTTGCCCTCATTTTTCCGTAGTTTTACTCACTGTGTTACCCGAACACGCACGCATTCTAAACGAGAGGGGGTGTGAGTGAGGAAGGAGGATGGTGTCAGCTCGGATGGGTGGAGATAGAAAGGAGGATAACGATGCCTGCAGTCTGGGCGTGAGACTGCTCTTAGTGGTGGCGGTTGGATTTGCGAGGTGGTTTATTGAAAAGCGTTCTAATACAACACCAATGAAAAGATGTGGGAGAGCGGGTTTTTGATCCACTCGATAAAATAGACAAATGAGTTGGAGAGAATGAAGACGATACAAGGTGGTAAATGCAAAGTGTTGATTGATGATTTTTAAGGTCTTGGGAAATGCAAACAAACAGGGTATAAAGTATTGGTGTAAATACCATGAGAAGTATTAGCAATCATTTCGAAGTTGGAGAATATGTTTCGACAATTGGTGTTAGGAATTAAATGACGATATCTATTCCGATAAACTAAATAACTTGCTGATGGGAGAGTTGGAATCACAGCGAATGTTCATAAGATGAACACATTCTCCATTTTGTCTCTTCTCAATAAATTGATCAGAATGTAGAAATGTATAGTATATGGATGAAAACTCTATAAGTGATAAGACCAATTGAGAAAAGAATCACATAAATTAAGGCAGATTTGCGAATGTGTTTAAGCAGTATATGTATAATAAAGATCGGGAATGTCTTATCCATATACCTAAAATTGATTTTAGAAGCGATAATTGCATAGTAATGAAAGAAATCAACTGTTACATTCTCCTAATCAGAGCATCATCTTTTTCATCCCAAATTTTTAATTGATACCAAAATTCTGCCTCCATTGGCATTTGGGAGAGCAAACCGGGTGGGCAGAGCGGGATGAAAGGGCAGAATGGGTTGGACATGCAGAGCAGAGCGGACGGGCAGGTCGGAAAGGACAGACAACGGGGCAGCAGACAGAGCACAGGGGTCAGACAGAATGCGGTAGATAGACAGTGCAGAGCAGACAGGCAGACGGACAAAGCGGAGTGGACGAGGAAAACGGAGCGGACGGACAGTAGGGGCCGGACGGACGGAGCAGACCGGACAGGCAGAACCGAATGGACGGGCAGAGAAAAGCGAACAGGCAGAACTCGACTAACGACTAAGCCAGGGGGCAGCAGGCAGAGTGGGCTGACGGACAGGGCGGGGCGGACGCGAGCGCAGGCCGGACGGGTTACTCGGCGGAGCAGGGCGACCGAATCGGGAGCGGCGGGGGGGGGGGGGGGGGGGGGGGGGGGGGGGGGGGGCCAGAGGGGAGGGGAGGCGCGGCGCCGCTCGTGAAAAGGGCGAAATCCCGGTTTATTGGGGTGTGACGCTTTTCAGCGGCGATTGCCCGCGTAGGTTTTGTTCGCCCGCGCGCCCTCGCGCCGCCTTTTCGCCTGGTTATCACTCGCGCGCTTCATCTCGTATGCTGCGAGGGCGGCTATTTCGAGAGGCGGGGCCTTTTATCGAAGGGTCGGGATTATGCTGTTTAAACTTTACATGGTGTACTTCATACAATGAAAGATGTATGTAGAGAGAAAATATTTTAATGAGTTTGTTGTTAGGTATTTATTCTGATTTGGAGGGAATAAAATAGGAAATTTGTTGCATCAAATGTCATGGAAAGGGTTTTTTGTCGTTGACTGAATTGTGAAGATTTATTAATTTATGAACAAGTGCCACAACTGTACTACAAGACAGTGTATCCAAGCGAGATTAACAGGTCAGTTTTGCATAAAATAAAATAAGGGCAATATAGACAATCTCAGTCAGACAGGAGTAATATTTTACAAGTTATACTTTTATATTAAAAGAGTAAAATATTTTGAAAAATGAATTATATTTAGCTGTGCATGCAAACTGAAACAAAATAATTTATTTAAAAATATTTTTAACTTTTGATGACAAAACAATTTCGAATAAAGACATTTGTATATATACCTTAATTCATTAGTTGTTTGTTGTTGAAGACTAAATAAAGCAACATTACAAAATTTCAAAACACATAAAATATATTAAATACAATTTTCTACAAAATTAAAAAGTGATATTTTATTATTATTATTATTATTATTATTATTATTATTATTATTATTATTATTATTATAATATAAACTTTTACTCATACAAAATAAAGTTTCATTGTACTTTATATTAATATGGACTAGGAGAAACGAAGACATTTTATCTTTATTTCTTTATGTTTACCTTCCGTTTGGGAAAGAGCATAACATGCGAGATAATTCGTTGCTAATGAAATATTCTCTGCACATCAGTCCCTTGATATCACTAATCATCTAATGAACTGTACACAAGTGCATCCGTTCGGCAGGGGAGACAAACCTCATTCCTTTCCTTTACTGCTTTTATAAAACACCGTGATTCGCATTTCCAACATCTCTCGTATGCAGGAAAGCGGTGTCGTCATTAGCACATGGCGCAAAAGCTATATATATTTAAGTGTCTTCGGACGTTAAGAATTCTTCCTTCGAACAGCTCTCCTTTACGGTTATGAAAATTAAATGATGAGAATAATCCAGTAAATTCTAAAGAAAATTTTTGAAACGCAATTGTTTCTTGCAACATTATTCTTATACATGTTTTCTAAAACAGCTAGATGATTCTAATTTATTATGAAGAATATTTCTGTGATATTTCTTCTTTTATTGACTATTTTCACTCTACATTTCTCTGAAAATAACACTCTGTAAACAACTTTTTCTGACAATACCCCGAAACTCTAACATTTTTCCTTAAGTTTCTTTCCCCTAAAATTCTCGTACTTGTACGTTGTGAACTTAATAATATTTAAAAAACAAGTCAGATATTTCTCTTCTTTCTTCTGCATTTTTGTGCATACAACAGTTCGCATACTTTAACAGGATCATATCCAGCTTCTTCACATTCCACAACATATTTACACAGCATTTATCTTCGAGTTTCAATGTTCATCGAGTGCATCCTTGAATGTTGTTTGAGTAAGTAACCGGCCAGGAGCCGAGAACCCGTGTTTACGTGGTCGTGATCTGCATTATTCCCCCTAGCATCCTTCCCGATGCAGGAACGCACTGTCGTCACCGCGTGCACCGTCTCCGGGCAGCTACCGCTCCAAGTCCCTGCCCCCCCCCCCTCTGCAGGGCTGAAGAGCCGCGCGACGCCGCCTTTTGCGGCGCGGGAACGGCCGCGCGTTCTGAGAGCTGAAGGCGGCGATGCGTCACGCGCCTCCGTGCACAATACCCGCCGCGCGCTCTCACGCCGGCGGGGGCGGTGAGGAAAGAGAAGCGAGCGATATTGCGTTCCTACGTCTCGGAGTTATGTCCTCTGTTCAGTCAACTCATTATTCTGTTATTTCTCTCATTTCTGTTAAATCATACTGTGTTCCTACGTCTCGGAGTCATGAACTCTGTTATGTCAACTCATTATTCGATTATTTCGTCTCTCATTTCTGTTACATACCATACTGCGTTCCTACGTCTAGAAGTCATGAACTGTGTTTAGTCAACTCATTATTCGATTATTTCGACTCTTATTTATGTTAAATCATACTGCGTTCTTACGTCTAGAAGTCATGTACTCTGTTTAGTCAACTCAATATTCGATTATTTCGACTCTCATTTCTCTTAAATCATACTGCGTTCCTACGTCTCGGAGTCATGTACTCTGTTCAGTCAACTCAGTATTCGATTATTTCGACTCTCATTTCTCTTCAATCATACTTGAGTGGTTGGTGAGTTAAATGTAAAAATGTTTCGCACCCATTTTACACACGTTATATAAATGCTGTCGTGGCTCAGGGGCGAAGTAGCTTGCCTTTTACCGCTGTTTCGAGTCTTCGTAGAAGTTAGAATCTTCATAGAACCTCATGTGAAATTTGTTACGACAAAACAAGGTTGCATGCTTTATATGCTCATATATCCCCCAGTGGAACACTGCCCCTGTAAGGAGAAGCTCTAAGCTCCGGACAGGGCTCCCAACATCTGTGGTGCTGTAGTGCATAAAATGTATGAATGTGAAAGTAAGGTATTGATCGGATAGACCATGGACAACTACCGCTCAGAGCAGCCGACTGCTGGAATTCTCCTCCAGACATCGCGCTGCAGCGCCTGGATTCGCCCTAGCAATATAGCTAGTGTTAAAATCCTCGCCAACTGGAGACAGGTCGCATTGAACCCATGAATTTATAAAACTTCAATACGAAAAAAAAAACATTTGAAACATTCTATTTAAAGAAATATTATATATTTTTCATTTTGGCATACATGATCTTATTTTGATTTCTTCTATCAAAAACTTCACGTTTATTTTCACATGTTTTTCGACATTAATTCGATAAATTCTTACAATATTCTTAAAAGGCGGTATCGGAACAAAGTAAATCATTCGTAAAAATGTCTCTAACCTCTACCTGCACTCACAGGCGTTAATAACTGGATCTCCACGCGTCAGTTCTATCGAAGAATATATTTCGCAGAGCGATACCATCTCAATTGTTTTGGTACCTATCAACATAATCGTTCCCTGGCTTGAACAAAATGCATGCCCTGTTTGAAGTTGTGGGCATCTTGAAGACAACTCCACACGATGTGTCTTCGGGCGGGTAGCGAGAGGCTCGTCTCCCAATCCCAATCCCAGTCCTTTGATGCCCTTTGAGAACCGACCGCGGGAAGAGCGATTATGCGGGAAGAGCGATTATGGAAGATTTGACGCTCGGGTCAACCCATTGTCACTATTCGGGATTCGGCGGGCAGTCGCTTCCCACCAGCTGAAGGCCAAATGTGTGGAGCTGCCTTTAGGCGGGACGCAGACATGAGTGTGCAGCTGAGTGCAGCTGAGGCAAAAGCCGACTTGCACAGTCCCAGGACGATCATTTTAGGTTAGCGTTCCATTGCGCTATTGTTCAAGAAGGTAGCCTATCTTCTTTGTTTTCAGCTGCTAGCGGCTATGCCGGTGTAGAAGGTCAATTGGCTTGAGGCTCGTCATATAAATGAAGTTGTTGTTGTAGTTAGCGTAAATGCCATTTATGACAAAGTTTCATTCTTCCGTTATAATTATGGGAATCAGCTTTCTACGGCTATATCCCTTGATAAGAAACGGTTTTACGCATTGAATTTAAAATAATGAGTTAACAGGGAATTTACAATAATGAGTTGATTGTAATAAGGGGTGAAGGGAGATTCACAAATACCACCATGCATTTGCAGGACTCGAACCTGCAGCCTCCTCGGCGGAGACGGAGGCACCGCTATCCTTTGCGCCATGAGGATAGTCCATTGTAGCTGTTATTATTATTATTATTATTATTATTATTATTATTATTATTATTATTATTATTATTATTATTATAATATTATTATTACTATTATTTTTGTACTTGATCGAATTAAGCGGAGGTTGATTATACAGTAGGGGAGTGAGCACCAAAGTTGGTTGCGGTAATCACCAGCACGATCAGTGATTACTGTAGGGGTAGTGTTCATAGTCACGGAAGCGATGAGTATCACTAGGCAGCCACAGACAGATGGAAACTAAAAAGCGGGAGCCCTGCAGAATTCTACTCCAGTGATTGCTGCAGTGATGGCACTGATTGCAAGAATTGTAGGAAGGCTGTAT
Organism: Gryllus bimaculatus; assembly: GCA_017312745.1. Taxonomy (NCBI): domain Eukaryota; kingdom Metazoa; phylum Arthropoda; class Insecta; order Orthoptera; family Gryllidae; genus Gryllus; species Gryllus bimaculatus. The sequence continues at coordinate 4,805,522 of BOPP01000084.1, read as the reverse complement.
AACCTGGTAATGTAGGGTGGACGTTATGTAGTATCTACGGTGCACGGAGCTACGGCGATTGTGATGAAGGTGGTCGCGATGACGGAAGCGAAGGTGACGGTGATGTTCAGACTGTGAAGGCGATGAGCAGATGCAATTGAGCATGAGGAGATGACGGCGACGAGTAATTGAAGTGACTGTTACGAGATAACGGTGATGATGAGCAGATCGCAGTTACGATGAACAGACGACGGTGAGAAAGATGAGTGATTATAATAACGATGGGCAGAGGTCGGAGATGACGAGATCACGAAAGTGAGGAGGCGACGCCGCGCCGGCAGGATTGGAAGGACTTGGGTAAAGGGCAAGGCGCTGCGCGGGTGAGAGCGGGGGCGGGAGCGGGGGTGGGAGCGACGGCAGGAGCGGGAGCAGGAGCGAGAGGGGGCAGAGACGGGACGAAGGGCGGCGCCAGAGCGGGGGAGGCGGGGGCGAAGCGGGGACATCGCGGGTCCGACAGCGGGGGCGAGGGAGGGGCGAGACGGGGTGAGAGGCGGGGGCGAGAGCAGGGGCGGAGAGCGGGGGCGAGAGCGCGAACGAGGAGAGGGGCGGGTAGGAAGTGGGGGCGCGGTGGTGACGCGGGGGCGGGGAGCGGGGGGCTGAAGCGGGGACGGTGAAGCGGGATGAAGGCGGGGGGGAGAGCGGAGGGCGGGTGAGGAAAGCGGGGGCTGGGGCGAGAGAGGGGCGAAGGCGGGGGTCGAATGGGGACTAGGGCCAATAAGTGCGAGCGGGGGCTGGGAGTGGTGGAGAGAGGGGGCGGGGCTAAAACGGTTGGGGTGGCTGGATGAGCATGGCGGAGCGTTGGGGGGGCAGGGGCGAAGGCGGGAGAGGGGGCAAGGGGCGGGGAACGGGGCGTTTGCGGGGGAGACAGCGGGGGCGGGGAGCGACGGCTGGGCGATTGCGCTGGCGGAGGTTCAGCAGCGTTGGAGGCGGCGGAGGAGTCGCCGGCGGCGGCGGGGGGCGGGTCCCTGCACGACGGCTCCTTCGCTCGCGTCCGTGGCCGCAGAGAGAAGTTCACGGGCGCGCCGGTGCGTGAGTTTTGATTCGAACTCAATTACGGCCAGCTATTGTGCGGGAAATGAGGCCAAGAGTTAACATGAAAAGCGAAAACACACTCAGACGCACACAAGGTATCGAATTAATACTAACCCTGAATGTGGAGACCTTGCTCTACGTAGAGCTGTACAGATTTAATTACGTCAAGACATACGTAGAATCAAGAGAACAAGCCTCTCACAAATGACCTGTGCATTAATGGTGACGTGTATCACGTATGCTAATAAATTGGAAGAACATGTTTCATCTCATATCGGAATGAATTTATTTGTGGATCGAAAAAACTTCAATGGCAGAAATATAAGTAGAGAAGATCAAAGCTTAGCAAAGGAAGACTAGAATTGCTTTTAAAAAAGGTTTCATACTATAATAATTTTCAATAGTTTATTTTGTTTATTTGAAAGGAATACTTTAAATATTAAACTAATTAATAGAAATTTTATATAACTTTCTATGTCAAGTATGATGAGTGATAACTATTTTTTCGTATTTTGCTAAAAATGTTATCATATTGCCCTACGTTTTGCGCGATATTCTGAAGATATTAAGGTAAACGTGATTCTGCAAGATACGAGACAAGCCACTGATAAAGATTCTGAAATGAGTCGTTACAGCCTGATTACTTTTGTGTCAAAAATACCTCTCTTCTCTCTTCCTCGGGTTATGAGCGAATGCATTTCAATGGCTGCATCATTCGCAATAATTACTTCTGTCACTCTTGCTGCTGATACGGACACTGTCAAATCCACCGCTTCTACATTTCCATCAAATACTCGAAATCATCGACATTTCTCACTTTTCCACTATTTGCAGAGCCACAATCTTGATTATTCAATAGACAGAAGTTCTTATTTCATCTTAAATGTTACTTTATAGTAATGTAATTGTGAATTATAAAGTATTTCGATTCGAAAATATGATAAAAATAACCAGTAACCTGGAATCAAAACTTTTTTTACTATTTTATATCTAATTATTAATTTGGTAAGATACAGGATGAGCTTTCAGAAAATCGAGAAAGAAAATAAAAGCATTAGTTCAAAAGTAAACTAACATTGTCCCACAGCAACGAGAAAATTTCTGCGGCTGGATGTTGCTGTGAAATATCGTGAAAACTACGCCATTCGGGTGCACAGTTGCTAATGCCTCACTGACACGTTAGTAGTTTATCTTAAACTATAGACTTTCAAATCTTTTCAGTGATATACAATGAAAAAACATAGATTTATTTTTTGAGAAATTATTTAATAGTTATCTGAGATAACTACTACAAGCGTTTCTACGGACGCTCATTCAGACCCATACTTAGTGGCCGCCAAGGCAATAGGCCAAACATCTGAGGGCAATCCAATCTATCTGAATTACCTCCCTCAGTTCGTGGGATGCGCTTAAGAGTCTCACTTGTGTTTCATACAACTGCTTTAGCTCGCCTAAAGTACGCGATTAATGGGCCTTCTGCTGGCTATAGTTCGCTAAGAAGTATAAAATAATCTTACACGGTTTGCAAATGCTTCTCGATCGGCGGATTACGTTTTGGAAAAAGAAATAACTACTCTCAGAATCTGAAGATTATTTTTTTAAGAAGATGTGATCAATTTACTACAATAAGACGAAAAAATGGTTAAACAAACATCTTAAGAAGTTCATACAATGTGCCAAGTCGTTTATTCAGTTCACGAATATTTGTCACTAGACGCAAATATTGCAGCATAATAGTCAAAACAATTAAACCATTACGGAGAAAATTCAGAAAATGTCGTTTGTGCCTCGTACATTTACAAGTCAATATCTTTAAGTGGTTGACGCGTTCATTATAGGTCATTTACTCGTACACCTGAATGTCTTAAATGGTTGGCGCGCTCGTAACGAATCATAATTACTCATATAACAAGCTCAGTCAATTCAACATATCATATAACAAAGCAAATCATATAATAAACAGTTCCCAATGACCTGCCCGGCTACGTGCTCTCATTCCCAATACAAACATCTCTTAAGTAAATCTCAGAATTGTCGTGCACGTCCGTGGATCACGTGTCGCTGCCGTTCGCCTTAACCTCCGCCTTAAGGCGGCGCCTGCACCGCTGCCCCGCCTCCCAGGCGCATCCCTCCCCGGGGCCGGTGCAGCGCGTGCGGGAATCCCTGCGAATCCCGCGCGACTCCTCACGTGCGGCTCAGCCTGCCTTTCACCGGATGCGCTGACGTCGCGGGCCCCGGTTCAAGGCCCGGCGCAGGGCGCCGCGCGCCGCGGGCGGATGACGCCAGAGCGTGCCGAACGTAGCGCGTGTGATTCAGGATTTTAGATAGATAAATTTTCACTAACGAAAGTATTTTGTTGTTTTTGTTATTATCGTTATAGTTTTGGTATTGTTTTCTGCTGCTCTGACTGGCTCACTAACCTACACCCGACATGTCTATATTGTTTGTTATTTAAGGTCGCATCAACTTCTAGGTGATTAGCGACCACACTTTCGTTTAACTGTATGGTAACTATGAGAACGATATTATGAAGATAGGTGGTGAAAGGACGAACAGAAATAGAACCATGCCCGAGGCGGGACACGAATCCGCAATCCTTCGGTCCGAGATTGCTACGGCCTTAGCGATCTCGGCCTTCCGGACCGGCCCGACTTGTCTTGTCGAGTACCAGTTTTGGATTTCTCACAGATAGGGCCACATGCTGCCTAATACTCTTTTATTCTGTGTTAACCGTCTGGGAACGACACAACAGCGCTCTCATTCTGTTTTGTACTATATAATTAGGGCAAAAATATTGTGAGTACTTAATTTTGCCGACGTTTAACCAGAGTTCTTTTACATGCAAATGTCACACTACGAATTTTAGGCCTTTCTCAAATCCACAGCTTCTAGCCGGTCTAAATCCACGAACTCGGTTGGGAAACCAATCGTATGGTAACCTCGATTCCACTGGGTCTAGATGCTAACAAAATAGTAACAAGCCGGTACGTATCATATACATTGACATTAGAGTACACATTTTTATATAAGTCCGGGATATTCATAGATTCACCAAAAGACGAGATCATTTTCTGAGACTCATAAACGAAGTTCTGAAATGAATTTATCATTTTGGTAAGAAAATGGCAAATTTTGTATTTTGTATTCTCTTTTTTTTTTGTTCATTGCCGCTTTTAATAACTATTGCTACTTGTATGTTTCAAAATGATGTCTCTAGGAAAGGAATAGAATCATTTATTAACATTAAATAAATTTGTTGTTATTTTAAATTGTTTATATTTGCTTTCAACTTTCTTATTTTATGGGGTATTCGAATTTAACACATAATATTTCGCATTAACACATAAAATATAAATTAAAAAAATATTTCATCCCCTTTATACAAAACTGTGTCATATACTAAATAACTACGATTTTAAAATGCACATAAAAAACGAACTGTTTTTTCTCTCTCAATATTCTTTCAAAATGCTTATATATACTCTATTTATCTATATAAACTAAATTGTTTAAAATCTGCCAATTATATGTTACATGCCTTTTAAATGATTAATTGTGTACAGCACCTTTCATTCTCCATTTTCTCCATTCTCTATTGTTCACCTTTCATTCTCCATTTTCAAAACAGTGCACATCGTAAACAAACAGATTTTATCCACACAAATAGCTGTCTTGGTGAGGCTTCTCCACGATACTGACATTTAGACCGTTCTTCAGGGCTGAAATGGGAAGATAGCGATGTGGTAATCGAAACGTCGGCATCAGTGCCTTTATCGCAACTTCACCCAGACACCCATTCGCATGACTGATCGAGGCAGCCTGTATACGTTTTGTATTCTCACTTTTTAATTCTACTCGGGCATTTTGGGCCGTCTCGCAATTGCCTAAGCGTATTCATTGAATGTACTTTCGCACTCTTCTGGTAACGGCTAAAAATAAGCATCACATAATGTGAAGTCACGAAGAGTAAAGGTGAGTAATGGATCTATTGGCTTGCATTTGCAACGGTCGAACATCTGTTTGGTTCTAGGGGGAACGGAAGAACACACACAAAAAAAGGATTCTAGCACTCACATCATCCTTTGAATCATGTACGTTATATACATTGTATGATTCAGAGTTTGCTTATAGTGCTGATGAACTTTCCTTTCATATTTTTCTATGAGCACTGCAACCTCTTTCATGAAAACGTAATACAATATTTGATGAAATATGTCTTTGCAGAGAGTAACGATGAAAATAAGTATATGTACACAAAGCTGAAAGGTATTTCTGTTGCGTACATTACATTAAATACTAGAATATATGAGAGTTTAATTGAAATTATAGGGCCGAAAAAATGTTTATAACAAACAGTATAATTTTTAAATTAATAAGTGGTTTTAAATAGCCATATATACGTATAAAAATTTTTGTTGAAGTAATGAACAACGTTTAAAACTATTTATCTTGTAACTAAATCATAAAAATCTTAATATTGGGTTAATTAATTATCTTAAATGTTCAAGAAATTGCATTACTTCATAATTTTGACTCTATATTTCCTCAAGTATGCATTTTCGTCCTCTAAATAAATGCCTATTAATTGCACGGAATCAAGGAAGGGTAATGGGGTGGGTTGTGGATCATGTTTGTTTTTTAGTTTCCGCCAAATACTGAAAATACTTCCATATTTATGACAGAGTAAATGACACTTTATTGTCCCTAGAGTAATGTAGGATAGGTTTTAGGTTATCTTATCTTGAAATTACAGTTGTACAGTGTGTCTTGTAATACAGAAAAAGAATGATGGACTGAAAGTATTTCATTATAGATTTGATACGTATGTGAAATAATATATAGAGCTACATTTGGAGTACTTATATTTGTTAGGAAATATACAGAATATAAATAATATAAATATAAGAGATTGAATTGTTGCAGCATATCTTCTTTCAAAAACTACATCATCGTTGTCTGATTTTTTTTATTATTCCTGCGTCTCTTACTCACTGAACGTTTCTCTGCAACGTTTGAGTTCTCTTAAATAAATATGCCATCGAACACCACATTACATCGCCAGCCATCTGATATTCGAAGGATCCATTTCTAAACACTAAATAACAGCTTTATTAATATAGTCCGAGCAAGTAAATAATTCTAAAATGAGTAACACAATGAGTATAATACAAGATCCCAAAACAGGTTCAAATAACATGCATTACACGCGTAATATAATAAGCTGGCCCTATTTTCTCGTTACGCCCGTTTGAAAACATGCATTCCGAAATAACGGTTCAGATAGCATGAACGATTATTTGGGAAACACACGTTCCGTAATTACAGCGGCGAGCGGGGCGGCTGCGCGAACGAAGTCGATGAGGGGAAGCGAAAGCGAGCCTTGCGCGAATAGCCGCGCATTTTTGCAGCGCTCCCGAATATCGCTCGCTTTTCAAAGCGCTTTCGCTGCTGGGAACGGGGCGGGTTTCCGCAAAGGCCGCTGTCGCTGCCGCTGCCGCTGCCGACGCCGACGCCGACGCCAACGCAATCAGTTAGCGCACGCTACTTATGGGACAGTGACTGAGACACGCCAGGGTTGTGAGTTCGAGCATCATCGGGGGAATGTTCCAATTTTATTGATGACGTCTCTCGAGTAACATTATTTTTTATCAAGGGATACGAGAGGTTTTATTTTCAATAAAATCTAGAAATCGATTTTTTTAAACAGCTACTATTTCTAACTGAATTTGAAGTGAATACAGTGTTTTTTCAGTTCTTCTTCAGTTGTTCCCTTGTTAAAAACAAATGACAATGTAAATAAATAAATAAATAAATAAATAAATAAATAAATAAATAAATAAATAAATAAATAAATAAATAATTTTTTAAAAAAGCATTCAATACATAGTTTTCCCCTAACATACACTACCGACTTCTCGAACATATCCAAGCCAGCGCGAATATTCGGTTGAATACCGTCGTGGAGTGCGGAGACATTCCAAAGCCCGCAAATCACCTTCGCTTTTTGGCCAGAAGTAACATTCCGGCCAGCGCCTGCAAGCCAGCCTGCGGCGGCGTCTCGGCCGGCCACGCCGCGCTGCACGTGCGTCGCGCGATCCGCAGCTGCGGATTTAGATACCAAGGAAGCAATTACGCACGTAATTGGAGAGCGGAACCGTTACACTATTACGCACGTGCAGCGGCGGTAGCGCGCGTGCGGAAATAGACACGCTTTTTTTTATTATTATTTAAAGCCCACAGCGATTGGCGATCGACGCTTTCACGAGAGATGTTTTCTTGAAATTTCTCGGCCAAATAGAAATGCTGAGGAATGGGAAGGAATTTGCGGGGTAATTTGACACCGGATGTTTAAACATGGCATTCGAGATGTAATTACTCTGGGAGTATAAGAGTTACCTGTCAGACTTGTTGACGCTAGAAAATCGCACTGTCAGAGCAAGGCTTTCGCAAGTTTTTTCCTTCTGGTAAAGTTGGAGGTGTTTTAGCGCCTGAGGTTGATATACTGACAGTAGGTTGAAGTTTGTGATTAAATCTGGACACTATTTTTTTGTGTGTATATTTTCAGGGTCGAATGGCAATTTATTTGCTCTTTGATGAGTAGGCGAATGAATTACCGAGATCTCTTTATCTCGCTCTGTCTGTCTCTCTGTGCCTGAAAGTATTTTTATTAAATTTAATGAAAACTTAAAAATTCATAGACTTAGTGATTTTTTCAAAACTTATTTGATAATAATTTTCTTTTTTTATTTTTCATTGCATTAGGCTTGGTTGAAAACGTGGAACGGTTTGTTGCAAACAATTTTTTAATAAGGTGCATGAGGCCCCATTGAGACGCATTACATTTGATAATCCGTGATTTTGCATATGAAAACTGTGGTTTGCTTATTAACAACTAAATTATTAATCATTATTATATAATGATGATTCTACTCGTATAATGACAAAAACAATATATTTTATTTCTACAAGGAGATGAGATATTTAAATTCATTCTAATTTTTTTATCAAAAGACATTTGTTAAAAATTGTTTTATATTGGATAAATGTTTATACGCATAACTGGAGAAGATAGGATACGAAATACAACTTATTTCAGTGAAACTCTGTTAATGGATTATATTGTAATTGTGCTTGATTTCGAAAAAAAAATATTCTTATTACTTTGTATAAGATATCGGTTAGTGTTGACTTCTTGGAACGGAAAAGCGTTACATCGCAATCCATAGTTCTTTTGTGCACTTACGCATTCTTAATTGTGCCTAGTATTTTCTGCCTGTAACCTACTTTCGAGCAATGAGTGACGTCTAATTTACAAGGTGTTCATTATGGTTGTTTTATTTGAGTTCAAAGGCAAAAAGGATACAAACTATTTGCAAACACGGATTCAGCACATTATATAAAGAACAGCGCAACAAAGTTTTATTACGACGCCGTTATCGTGAATTAATATTTTGTTTTAAAATCCATGAGAAAATGTACTTAAAATTATTTTTGTGCACGGTATTGACAAGTGAATGACGTATATTAAATGACCATTTCTGCATATAATTATTATCCACTCAAATTGAAACTGTCACAGAAATATCGTTTTTTGTTTTCCATCAGTGTAAAAGCTACTACATCTGGGTTCTTAGTATAACTATGAAGATATAAAGAAAAGAAAAGACGAGAAAAATAGACGTACCCGATATTGAACAGTGTACCTGACAAACTATGTACTTATGTAGTAAAGTGATGTAATGTTGTAATGTTGCAGGGGAAAAAGACTGAAAATCTCGCATTGACGGGCACTGGTAACGAAAAAGTGAATAAATCTTGTTCAAATAAGTGCTACATTACATCCATTAACACATAGTGTAGTCAGAATCTCCTTTTATTGAGTGTTTCGTCGCGAAAAATCGATTGAGGGGAAGAAATCGATCTGTCAGTCCTTATGTGGTCAACGCTAGCGCCTAAAATGTTCGAACGATTACATAATTAACTTTTGTAATTACGAACATAATTACTATTTCCTGATCGATTAAACGAACTCGAGACCTTCCTAATTTGAAAAGGGCTATTTTGAGTGCCTTACAAGAAGCCTCAACATTTCAATATTTTCTCAAAAATGGCTCAAATTGTTTTACTAAACTTTTATGTCGGATCGAACAAAGAACATATGAAGAAATGCTGCAAATCACATTTTTATTTATGTCACTGAATTACATGAAAATCGTACAAGTTCAAAACTGTACCCGTTTCGGACCAACTGAGGTGGCTCAGGTCATCAACTGATGTCATTGCATTGCCTCTGGAATCCTTTGGCCACCGCAGGAATCACAGAATAATAAAAAATATCAACAGAAAAACTGGTGAATTGTCATTCATTAATAGAGTGGAACTAAAATATTGCTGCACGACGGATTGGGCTTATGTATAAAAGGAAGCAGTCAATAACATGTTGGAGAAAGTACAAGGGGTTTTTTCTATGTAGTTCAACAACAGAATGTGAATAAGAGTACACATGTCAAGGTAAAATGAGTCTTAAAGAGAAAAATTTATTTTTTTTTCAATTATTTTACTTCTCTTTTGCGTTCAGAGGTTACAGAATATTGAGAAAGGGGAAGAGAAAGATGTGTAGTGCTGAAAATTGAAGATTATATAGGGCCAAAAATATACACTTCGGAAATGAAATGAACATCATCTTTACTTCAGAGAAGTATTTTTTCTCCCCCAGAAACAACACTTAACAGCTGACACTGAGAGGATCTCATGGTAAAGGTAAGAGCGTTACAATCAAGAACCAATTTAAAAATAAGCATAATACTTATAAAAAGGTGCAATATAATAATAATAATAATAATAATAATAATAATAATAATAATAATAATAATAGCGTATTTGTGAAGAGCAATTTTTAACAAAGTTCGAATATCACAGGCGTTCCTAATTTTTCAATTATTTCACGTGGCGCACCCTGTGTTGAATGAATGATTATTTGCATTAATTGTCGAAGCCATACACAGATTATCTTAAAATAAATGTTACATAAAACTTTGGGCACGTAGGTGATCACGTTTTGCTTATGATTATCTCGTGAAAAACCTAAAAAAAAGGAATTAAAAATTTGATATTTGCCCCTGAGGGAAAGGTAGCTCATCACTTATACAGTTGCATGTTTGTTGATACAGTCGATGAGATTTCGAGTGCCTGACAGAGTGCCCGAGTACCAGTGCAAGATGAGTTTCTTACCAATCAAGATCAAATTAAAATGTGGTATTTCTTTATATAAAATATTCCTTCACACATTCATTGGCAAAAAGTGATGATCTTCTTTCCTATACATAACCTAGAAGTTCTTAACATTTCTTCTCAGACATGAAAGTCAAAACCAAACGAACGAATAAAGGAAAGAGTGGCATTTGGCACCATTGATGAGCGGGTGGAGGATATGTCCTGAGTTATATTATTAGTAGTAGCAACCACATCGGTCCTATCTAAGATTAACTTCTCCGCAGCGCTGGACAGAACGGCGGGGCGACGGGTGGTGGGCGAGGGGCGCCACTGCAGAGGAGCAGTGGGCGGCGCGGATTAGCAATGGTGGGTTCGGAGGCGGCGCGGGCGGGCTGCCATCCGTCACAGGCAGCTATTACCGGTCAGGTGCGGCGGCGCCGCGTCGCGCCGCGCTTAATTGGCGCAATGTCGCTCGGCCCTCGGCAACCGCGTCCCCTCCGCCGCTGGCACCAGCAGCGTCAGCCCCGTGCCCCCCCCCACCACCACCACCCCAACAACGCCGCGCCGCCACCGATGTACGACAGCCTGGGTGGCGGTTGGACGCGCGTTCCGCAGACGTCTTTATTTCGAATTGATTCTCGCACTTTTACTCGGATGTACTCTGTCTGCCCCCCTCCCCCCTCCCCCCACCGCATCGCCGCGCCGCCACCGATGTACGACAGCCTGGGTGGCGGTTGGACGCGCGTTCCGGAGTCGTCTTTATTTCGAATTGATTCTCGCTCTTTTACTACAATATCCTCTGTCTGCGCGGTGTATGGTTGGTTTACAAGTGATTTTAGTTGTTCCCCATGATTCGGTTTAATGCTAGTTAACCTGTTATGTTTCTGATTATTGATGCAAACGGCGTTTATGTCAGTTCTATCAAATGTTTTGAACAGAGGGTTCGTGTGGAAACGCAAGACAACAATAGGAGAAAGACAAGAGAAGGGCATTGTAGACGTTTCCCCAATACCCTACACAAGATGACCCACACTTTCTAATTAGACTTCAATTGCTACAGTCACACGGCCGTATGCTAACATTTTTACAATACTCAAATAATATTATATTATATTGTTACTGTAATTATTGAAACATGTTAATAAATTATTTCTATATAATCTCTTTGATTTCCTAAGCAGTATGTAATGATCAAAATACGGTTTTAGTGAAAATAATCGTGAACACCTTTATTAAACAATCTGTATCGAATTATGAAGTTATGGAAAACGTGTAATCCTAATTTAATACATTAGTTGCAAGCCATGATATTGATTCTTTATTATCTCTAATTAGTTTATTTCAATTGGAGTACACTATTATCCTTGTGAAGTATTAGATAAAGTCGGTCTATAACGTGAAACCTTACTTACCAGTTCAGTATTACGTTTTTGTTCGATATATCTTGATATATACCGTTCTATTAACGTAACATGTTGTCTCTGGCCAATGTTTGAAGAAAATTCAAGCAACTTCATGTGTTTTCTTTCATAATTCTTTTACATAACGTTTTTTAAAAATATGTAATTATTATATAATTATGTACTAAATATTATTATGAAAGAAAGCATATAAAATTGTCTGATTTAATTGACTTCGAAAATTATCCAAAGACGGCATATTACGAGTACATTGAAAGAATTGATGGATAAATATAAAATAAAAATCCTGTTCTGTTAATATGTAATCTGTTACTTTCCATGCAATTCCGTTAATTAGGAGTAATTAGGACATTCCAAATGAATGATCAGCGCCGGAGCCGTCGCTGAAAGTCGTCAATTGAAGAACGCGGAAAGGAGGAAGCTTTCCTAGCTCCTGTTTGACATGAGTCTTAGTAGACACGGAAACGATCAAAGCCACCGACCAACATACATTTCCGGAGTAACTTCGCCTGTGACTACTATTGCTTATACGAGTAAATACTTTAAACAGAACTTAAACGTACGAATACGTCATCCTGAAACATTACTTCTGGTCATAGTACAACAACCAAAGTGAAATTTATTTACTGAAAAAGTACTAATATGAAGTTCCAAAACTCAGGTATACTATTAAAGCTGACACAATCTAATCGAGGGGATGGTGGATAAAAATTGGTGGTTTCTATTAGCTTTGTAAGTTAACTGAAGTGAGAATTACCTGAAAAACACTATCAAAGTCAATTGAATTGTTTATTTTAGAAACCCGTCAAACGCCGAAATCTAAAACAAGCTTTAACGACAGATAATTTCTTCCAGGAGGTTAGACACTTCGTATAGTGCATATTTATAAAAAAAATATTCATTTATCTACTCCTTTAATAAAAACATATTTTGAAATCTCAAAAATTGGGAGACTTATTCTCAGTTTTCTCGAAATCAGGAATATGGCGTTTGACGGATTTCTGAAATAATCGATTCAGTTACCTTTGAATAAATTTCCTTTCCTTGCTGAATATCTGGAGTTTCTAGTGATCTTCTGGTTATGAGCGCAGCGTGATGTTCACTTATCCCCCCCCTCCGCGAGACACCCACTCAGCGTCACCATTCTCACTAAAAGCGAAAGGGCGACAAGGATCATAAGAATGGAGACGCATTAAGTAAACTTATTCAATAATGATTTCTGGACCTCATTTCACAAAGTGAAGGGAGTCATCCACTACCACGTAACATTGTTTTGATGAAAATGTAAACAATAGTACTAAAATATTGCGCAGAGCGGTGGATCAATAAAAAAATGTGTTCAGCGTGGCGGCAGCTCTGAACTGACACCTTCCACGACTTCCAGTGTGGGTTTCCTGGCACGAAAATATTCTAAAGGAATAATTTTCAGATCGAGCAGCGAGCCACAAAGAAAGGTACTGCATTTCCGACGGAATAAGGTTTTGATTCACTATCCAGCAAACAGCGTGTTACGTTGAGACGGTTGCCGACAGCTGCATTAAATGAACCTTGACGTTTTCAAAATGCAACTCAAATATAGAATCGAAACCGAAAAGTAAAAGTAGAAAAAATACGTGTATTACGCACTATTGCGCGAAACAGCGAGTGAATTCCACGGTTGGTATCTTACGTGTTATGTCTGTAAAGGGGGTGTTTTAGGAACAAGTGAATCCTGCATTCCGCTTCTGTTTTTCGTTAGAAACTCAAATATTTTTTAAAAATTTTGTTTTATAATTCACTACAATACGTGATGCATTCCAAAGATATTGCAAAAGCTGTTGAAAAGTGAAAGACTAGAATAAATGTCTATTTTTAGGTAACGCTTAATCATGTGATTGAAAAGTTATGTTACTCATGCTGTTATTTATTCTGTTAACTGCTTTACAGAAATATATGTGAAACAATATTTAAATCTTGGGGCTTCGGGTTTGAGTAGCCTTCCTCCTCATTGCACTCTCGTTTCTGTGCCCCAGGAGCAAACCGCCGCTTTTTAATGGGGTCATAACTCGAAGAGGAAGTTTCCACCTTACCCTTGCTTTCCTCAACAAGATTCTCCGAGCACATTGCGTAAATCATTTACGACAGCATTCATGTAGAAATCAGCTTCATTTCCCGGTCTCCCTTCGGATGCGTTCAAATTTAATCCTAAGCACAGAGAAAGGATGCGCAGTCGTGTCTGCCAGGTGAGTGGCAACAATTACGAGGTTAGAAATGAGGGAGATGGGAGAGAGTACCTGTTAGCTGATGCAATGCCATTGGAATTTGTGGTAATATGTGACAAATGTCTAACAAGTAAATCGTTAAACAAGATGAATATAAAAATGGAGATATAATCAACAACTCGATGAAGAAGTAGGTGTTTGGTGAAAAAGTAATTAGTAATTAGTGTTATACAAAACGGTATGCTTAGGGGTTTATTACGGTTACAAAAATTATTAAAAATAAAAAATAATAGTGTAAAAGATGATGAATTCAGTCACAAAAATTGTCGAAGCTGAGTGAAAAGTTATTTTCGAGAGAGAAAAAGAGACACAAATTGTGAGACAAGCATGCGGGAAGTTAATGGCTTTCATTGGAGAAGTAGTCTCAGAATAAAAACGGATGGAATTGAAAAACAGTGGGCGATTTATAACAAAAAGAGAGTTGGGCAGTTTGTGCAGTATTTTATAAAAAAATGTGCATTAAAATGAGTTAAGAATATTATATAAAGAAACGTGTATTAGTAAGAAAGTAATTCCCTAATAGATTATTAAATATGAATCAGTTACTCGTGAATCTTTTCAACTGAGGTAGTATTTAATACTTTGGTGATTTTGATACTCGTTCTATATTTAAACCAGTATTTTAGTATCCACATACTCTATTCTGTAAACGGATATTACAAGAACAAAAAATATTGAAAAACAGGTTCATAAACAAACATAATTAGCTGTTCAGAAACAAAAATAAAGTGTAAGAAGAATTGCAAGCTGAGTAGAGAAGTGATGGTGAAATTGACCCTAGAATAAGAACATGATTCGTTTGTCTGTTCAGCAGTAGAAATAAATTAGATAGTCTGCAGCATGTGTTGAGCTCCGGACGAATTAAACTATTTACTAGCAACGTTTTTAATAGCCACACCCATTTGGTGACAGTGGTGGGAGCACTAATTGAGAAGCGCCAGCAGGCGGCCCGGGAAGTTGGTTAGAATAGTAGCGGCGGCGGCGCTGGTTGTCGCGTCGGCAGCTCCAGGAGCGCCGAGGCAACGGAGCGGCAGAGACGGCGCAGGCGGTGACAAAGGCGCTCTTACCCCTCGCGCCGGGCGCCGCGGCAGGCGACGCATTGTTGCAGCAGACGAGATTATTGCCTCTCCCCCAATTACGGAGGTATTCACGCGGCGGCGCGGCGCGCGGAGGGGGAGGGGGCGTTATCTCCCGCCGCCAGCGTCGCCACCGCCGCCAGACGACGTGCACCCACGCCTTTCAGGTGGTGCGGTCGCCGCCGCCCGCGGCCCCGACCCCGCCGCCCGCGCTTTTGTCGTGTCGCCCGCAGTCCGTTTGTCATCGAGCGCCAGCCACAACCACGCCGCGTCTGCTCTCGGGAGCGTCTGATCAATTTGCCGGCGCCGGTGGCCTTCAAGTAGAGAGCTGGTTTCGTGGACCAGTTGCCAAGTTTGATTGCGATCCATAGTTCGGAACTGGAATACGACCCTTGTAAGGGAGATTGCCGGGGACATTGCCTGTAATTCCCAGAAGGCCCTGCACGAAAATCCCATCTTATGCTTACGAAATGTTTGTGGGATCTGAAATTGTTTCACCCTTCCATGCATAATTTCTCGAATTCGAATCTAAAATAGGGTGATTACTTTGTCTTAGAACGCATGAGGAGGGGGAGGTATGTACCCTACCTTTCCTCTTATAACCCTCAGAAAACACTGGCGTTAAGGGACAAATAACATAGATAAAAAACTGAATATGGTACAAATTTGAAATACACATTAAGTGTATGTGGTGCCTATTGTATATTATGATTTTCATTATATTGGCATGATAAGAATGTTTTCTCAATCAGACTAATTGAACAGAATTTGGGTAATCGAGACCTTTTCTCGAGCGACAGGGACGAATGTGAGGGCAGCGTGAGGGCACCAGGCAAAGCGGAGGGCGGCAACCCAGGCAGAAGTCCACTGGAAGGGGGAGTATCCAGCTAATGCCTCTTGCGGTACCTACGGCTCTTCTGCTCTTCCAAATAAACAGCTCCTTCGCGCTCCCGAAAATAGTATGGACCCATCTTACTCCTGTACATCCTACTCCTCGTACCTTTTCATATATTCCCTAACTCGATCTCGCTGGTTGTCCATTGTTCTGTGTGTAATCATATAGTTTCTCAATTACACATTCATCTAAAACAAAGTTGGCCAGTCAAGCTGAGAGATTATGGAAGGGTTACGATGCAGTTGTAATGCAGGAGTGACTCGGAGCCTCTTCCCTCCCCCCCCCACATGTCACAAACTCAACTTAACTCATTCATTCCTTAGGAACGTTTCGAACTCAGAGTTAGGGTCCACGTACTGCATCCCACCATTTCGAAGCCCTGTCCCACGAGACTGAATCACTTGACCGTACAATTTTACTTTCTCGTATACGCACGTATACACGTAATATAGAAAAAAGTTTATGTTGCGTAAAATTGATTCCTAGATTTCCACGGAATGACACGTTATGGATCCTGATATAGAGAAGTGTTTTTTTTAAAACGTCCATGTATCTTTCCGTCCGTCTGTCCATATGTCTGTATGTCTGTCTGTCCACTAGTCCAGAATACTACAAGCGCCTAAACCAGAAGTAGGATTTTAAAAAATGGATATTCCCTGGCCGACCTGGCTCGACTAGATCCTTTGCGATTTTGAAAAACTTTCTTTAAAATTCGGACGTACTTTACATGACACTCTTGGGACATTTTCAAAGTATTCTCAAAAGTAGCTTCAATTGTTTTAGAAAATGTTTTGAAAAAATGGAGAATTGAATATGGCATAGGTCTGAGTTTCTGAATATGGCATATGACTTTTGAATATGGCATAGGTCTGAGTTTCTCTCTTTACCTAGAATTTTCGAAACTTTCAAACGTTTGAATTTCTTCTTGGTTTTTCTACAACTAAAAACTTGAAAATGGAGATTTTCCTTCAAGTAAAATAATTTTCTCCGTAGTTTTTTCATTAAGGTAATGTACATTTAATGAAAATTTTTGTAGCTTTCGAGTAATATTGAGTGCAATATGTGCAATATTCAAAAATAAAAAAAACAGATTTTCTTGAAACCGGTTCTAAATTTTTTCTTTAAACTTTCGGTACGGAATGTGCGAAGTTACTCTGTAAAGTGACATAAACGCTATATTTGCTCTATAGTTTTTGTTTTTTTTAATTACAAAATTTGTTTCGATTTGTCTCTTACGTCTTACGCTAATATTTGTGACAGCGGCGATAGCATCGATTTGTTAAATTGTTATATTTATGAGTATATGTGACATAATTTATGAGTATATGTCATATCAAGTTTCTCGAAAACTCTGGTTTTCTCTGAGTTCAAAATCCATTTTCAAAAACGCTCAAACGCTATTTCTTTAAAAGTGACTCCATTTTTTTCTTCAAACTTTTCAAACAAATTATCTTAGTTAAACTGTTCTTTACTCGTATTAAATACAGTTAATTTAAGAGTATATTTTTGTTTTTGTTTTTTAAAAAATTACACAAATAATTTTTTTAAATATCTCTCACGTCGTTAATATTTACATTTGCATCAATTTCAAACACTTATGCATTTCTGCGTGAAAGTGATTTAACTTACTCTAAATGAAGTTTTTCGAAAACAAAAAAAATTCTGCTTAAAAGCTTCAATAACTTCAAATTTCGCATTTACAGCAACACATAAACGTCATTTTCTTAATTCTCATAATTTTCAATGAAAATTCATTTTTGGGAGTATGTTTTACTCTTCTTTAATATTCTTGAAGTAATATTTAGGTTCTACTGTTAGGAAACCGAAAAATTGAGAAAATTTAAAAAGAAACGTTTTTTTAACAGCGATGAATGGCAGCTGGTAAGAGTATTTGGAAAGACGGAATAGCTATCCCAGACCAAACAAAATATAAAACTAATACGTCTAAGCCATTCTGTACCAGAAGTTTGAAAGTGCTATGGCTATGTAACATGATAATTTGATAGAACTAAAACTGAGCTTTCTATGAATACACGGTCATTAATGTGCTTTGTAGCATGGAATATAATTTTATATTTCAATGACACTGACACTATTTGTTTTCATTGTAACAATGCAAAGAAGGTCGCTTTAGCATTAAAATATTTTAACGTCGCATTCATTAATGAACAATTTTTATCAAAATTAACCAACCCTATACAAAATGTGTTATCCGTACTCAATGACTTTGTTCATATATTCATCCGCATTCAAGAAAAAGTGTTTAATAACCATTCCTTTTTCACTTTTCTTTTTCATTATGAAGATTACTATACAATTTTATAGTCTCCATAAGACCAGTAGCATTGATATATGACTTTAAGAATATCAAAGAGAAGAGTAAAGTTAGATTCTAAATGCCAATTTTTAATAAAAAATCTGAAGCCATTTTTGATGAAATGTCTGGTCGTTTCTGAAAAATGCACAATTTTCAGATATTTTTACAGAAAGCTTGTGAAACTTCAAAAAACTTGAGGAAGAAACAAACACAATTTTTGTACTGTACGAGAAGAAAAGTTCCCGGATCTCTTTTGCTTTGAAATATTTTTTTCAAAAATGGCCAAGTTTATATTTTTTCGGCGTCTTCCTACATTTACAATATTGAAAATAAGATATTTTTAGTTAATGATTTTTTTCTTTAAAGACATATTGAAATACGGACGTGTACAAAAATATGAGTGATTTTTTGTGTGAAATGTAGACATGGTTTAACTGTTATTTTCTCAATTAAAAAAAATCCTTCGTGAGTACCAAAACACGGTACCAAAATTGATATTACTTACACTTCCGGTAAACACACTGTATTTTTGAAAATTGCAACAAAAATCAAAAGTACAATATTGAAGATAAAAACTGTTGTGTACCATTAAAACCTGCTTTAAACAACAGATTTAAAAAAAGAGTTATGTACAATTTTTTAAAAAAGCGAGTAGTTTTCGAACAATTTCTACTCCTAGTTAATGCAAATCATAAAAAAAGCAATTTCTCAAAATCAGAATTTCCCAAAAAACAATTTTTTTTTACCTTTTTGCCACGAATAGAACCAGCGACAATTAAAACAACGGGTTCGATTTCTTTTTCGTTGAGTTCTCTGAATTATTGAAAATTTCAAAATTTAGAAAGAATGCAGAAAAAAGTGTGCTGTACGAACAGGACATACTTTTCCGAGCATTTAACTCGAGATGGGGTTAAGGGATGGTAGAGCATTGTTTTTTAAAAAAAAGGCTAGATGTATTTAAAGCAAGTTAAAATTAAAACCTTCCATAAATTTGAACTTAAAACATTATTTTCTTCTTTCTCTGAAGCATTTTCTCTATGTTAATCTACATTACTTCGCTATCACTTGAACAAGAAAAACCTTTACGCGTGTTGCTTCCGCGGCCGTCCCCAGTGGCGCAATTGGTTAGCGCACGGTACTTATAAGACAGTAACTGAGATATGCCGGGGTTGTGAGTTCGAGCCTCACCTGGGGAATCTTTTGATTTATTTCATGTCATGATTTTGTCTATTCAGCTACCAATAGTCTTAGTACATTCATTACTAAGAAAAATTGAAAAATGAAATTTTGAAAAATCGTAGACGGCAATATGCGTGAGCCACGGTATCTCCGTCAGAAGAGCATTAGGATTTCGACATAAGTGTTCAGGGTTCAAATGCGTATTCCAACGTTCTAGTTTTAGAGTTGGAATGCAATTAAGAAATAATTCGGAGACTAATAGCATTGCGAACTCTACACCTTTTTTAATGAAATTCTTCTATCTGCAAACTAAAAGAAAATTTCTTACAAAAGCACTGCTCGTTCTCCCCAGTGGCGCAATCGGTTAGCGCACGGTACTTATACGACAGTGACTGTTATATACCGGGGTTGTGAGTTCGAGCCTCACCAGGGGACAGTTTTGGTATTATTGATAATGTTTTCGAGTTTCCAATACAAATGATCTTTTCGGAAAAATATATTCATGTTCTACATTATTATGCACCACAGCTAAATATTAGACTTAGTTCATCCTCTATGATGTTGTGTATTCCTCACTGAAAAAAAATTGTATATTGAGCACGTAATAATACTTAAAACTGTAAAATTTGCGGAAGCTCGTGGGAAGTCGGGGAATTTTTTAAGTTCAAAAATGCTTTGTTGTTTCTGTGTTTTGCTTGGAAATTTTGGGGCAAGAGCACTTCATTCTATATTTAATAGGTTCTATTCAAGTTGTTTTCGAAGCAATTTATTAATGTGTTTCCTGGAGTATGGTTTGCTACGATTCACTTTATTCTACCACGAAAAATCAGGAAAAAATGAAGTTATTTTTCGGGAAAATTTTAAAAATTTCCCAAAAGCTTCAGATGAAATGTTTTCAAAATCTAACAAATTATTTTCAAATCGTAGGACTTTCAGGCGGAATCGATCGATAGGGAAATTTCTCTAACAAGTCGATCTGGTGAACCTTCTCTAGGAAGAATCCAACCTGAATTCTAGATCAAATGAAAAAAATCCTACCGTTTTTGACACAATTTGGCTTGAAAGTTTTCTAAAATGCTCTATAAAATCCCTCATTGGAGTATATTTGTTGTTGATTTGATCCTCGCATGAATTGTTTAGTCACCTGTTTTGTTCACAGAAAGCCGAAGGGACAAACAGCCGAAAAATCGTAGGATTCTGACATTGGATTCTGAGTACACTACAAATTAAAAAAAGTAAATTTACTAGATAATCTCACTTTTGCATACCAGTCACCTATGAAACGAATTTCATTTCACTGTAGTTCTCACTGCATAACATAATTTTCTTGATACATTACATCAATATGAATAAACGATATACACGTATGAATTGTTAGAAATTATACGATAAATTAAAATCACTCATGTCCAACGTGTTCAACACAGAAGTGAGCAGTCACACACTCGCTGTTCCCTTGTCTCTACATTACTGTTTAATATGAAAATTTCTGTTGTAGTGGATACGACATTATTATTAGTGAAAAATAATAAATAAATTCTTGATATTACTAACTTTCTTGTAAAAACTTGCTTGTTTTGCATAGGATACTGATAATATTTAATTGTACTTTCATCGAATTTACCGTGATTACTCACTTCCTAGTATGTTCATTCTTGGTAATAATTACCGTAGTAATAATTACTAGAGAAATTACCAGAGTAATTATTAACTGATTATTTTCGTGTATTTCATGATGTTTTTCTTATTGGTCCAATTATCTTTTTCTTGAGCTTTTCTCTTTCTACTGATTTATCTAGTATCAATAGCACAAAGACTTTCAATTCTTCTTCCCAAATGCATCAACCTTTCTAAAAGCAACTCTTTTACATCCACATATTCTACCGGTATTGTTTCCCCCCACCTCCCTCCCTGATTTACTGCCGAATCTCACATGGCTCATAAAATCCATCTGTCAGCTCCACACGCGTCACCTTTACATCCTCCATAGTAAACGCCTGCGGCAGTATATCACTGTGAGAGTTACTCGCTCCATGATGAGGTCGGTCCCCTGGCAAGCCTGTCAAACGGATTTTATCTTGATCTCTCAAATTGGACACGTTCCTGGAAACACGCCCACACGCGAATCGGATTAAAGTCCATTTCGTCAGGAATCGGAGGTTCATATGGAGATTAAAATTTGCTATTGTCGAATGAGGGATTGTTAGAAATTAGATTTCCTGATGCGCCGGTCACGCAAATATCGATGATAATGTGTTCTAATCACATATAAGGGCAGCTTGAATTCCCTAAGGAGGTCATGTTCAAATATGGCTAATTGAAGGTACATTTTCTGTCAAAATAATAGAGGCACTCGTGTATCTTAAATTATTGAGTATTAATTTTTAACAAGAAGCACGAATCCTTTATTCACATACTGAGTTAAGGAAAATTTTAGAAACTTTTCTGAAAAAAAAAAAACGTTACACGAAAAATATAAATTATTTTATTGTCTTCGTATATAGTCGTAATATAGCCGTCAGTAGGGGGGATCCCAGGCACAAAATAAATTTAAGACGGCAGAGAATAGATGTGGGGAAATTTTCCTTCACAAATCGAACAATAAAAGAATGAAATACATTGCCTGCAAAAACCTTTGAACATTTTCTTTGTAGCGTACAACAATTTAGGAAGTTAATTTAGGGTATTACTATACAAATGACGGAATTAGCTGACATTAGTAGGTTATAAAGCGATGCGTCAGTTATATATTGTGAAGTGAGGTGTCGTGAAGTGTAGAACAGAGACATAATGAAAGAAATGATTAAAGGGTCATAGTGAAAAGTGTAGTGAGGAAGAGAAGTGAAGTGTAGTGAAGTGCAGCGGAACAAAGATTCAGTTCGGAGTTTGATTATGTTTCTTTTTTTTAAGGTAATTTTAAATTTTTTATGAATTAGACAGTTTTATATCATTATTTTCATTAATAATGATATTTTTCTTTTATTATTAATGTTATGATTATTTTATTATTATTATTAATATTATATAATTTGCATGTTAGCTGTAGTATTTTATTTATGTAATTAGCTGTCATCGTGTTATTCCCATTTGCAGTTCAAATAAATTTATCTTATTTTATATCAGTTCTAATACAATACAATGTAGAACATATTTTGTAAATATGTGTAATTCAACATATACAGGATATTTATTTGAAATAGTACTGACAAAGTTAACATTTTTATGATGAATTGTTTTCTCAGAAAATGCTTCTCTAGCTGGCTCGACTGACTGGTCTCTAAAGACAGCCTTCGATGTAAGGTGGTCCCAGCATTTGTATTGTTTGGCCGACTTTTTGAAATTGTCTTGACAGCATAACAAGCTACTGACATTGAGGACCGAATATGGGCAGCGAAGAGCAAAGCTTCAAGCCATGTGCTGGAAGACAAGGAGCATCGACAGTGCCGGTATGTCACAGGCGAGTTGTAGAGATCAGGAAAATACTCTGAAGGACGATGAATAAACTTGAGAAAACGTCCAGCCAGACTCCGCAATTTCTGTATGAAGACTTTTGAGCATGATCGTAATTTTTCATGCAGGAAGCTTACAGTTTGACTCGGGCGCCTCTAGCGGCATAATCGTTCACTAATGGATTTGTTTGCTCTAAGCGACGGCAAACGACCGTTTTGATTTTGTGGTTTGGTGTGTCAAGATGCGATTGTTGGAACTGAAATTGTGATACACTATATCTTTCCATATCACTACCTTCCTATTTTCTTCTCTATGCTCTTCATGATTAATTAATACTTAATAAAGATCACAGACAGAATGCATGTACAGATACATCGTCACAGAAAGTACTCGTATTTCGCAATTCAATTGTTTCCCGGTTGCGTGTTGTGGCGATTCATACACAAAACGTACAGACCGATTATTAGCAACTTTTCGCTTTGATACTTCCAGTTTTGAATCTTGATGTTTGAGTACAGAAACTGAATGAGAATCTGCCTGAAACTGTTCCGTGTATACCGGCCTTTAGCTTTTGGGTATTGAGTTGATGTACCCAAGTTTACGTGTTCAAACCCAATCGAAGCCTGAATTCTTAAGGGCAAAAAAATCATTCGGAGGGGAGGTAAATGCGCCTATTCCATGTAGTGGATTTACTCCAAATAAAGCCTCTGAGATAAATTCTAACACCTTGTTTCGTCGCCTGAGTGATATCTTCTTTCGATGTCAGATGTCGAAAGGAGCGTAATAAAAGTTGTGTGATCACACGGAATAGCAGGTCTAATGGCCTGGATCTCGCTACTTGACATAAAGCATCGTTGAGTTGAATATGGAAAAAAGATGAATACCTTTCTATACTTGAACAATAAAATATTTTTTCAAAGAAATAAAAAAATCGTCTTTCATTTTTGAAAATAGATACCGTAAAACATATTAGATTTTGGAAAAAGACAGAGAAGATTTAAGTTGAAATTATTGCCAGTTGTAGTTATGAAATAACAGAGTTTGATAACATGTACGAAGATACACATATTTGAACAGTAACTAAAGAGTAAAATGCTTTACAAAACATCTTCGAATATGCAAATAAACTACCACATAATAAAATATAGAGGTTGTTAAGAAATGATACTTGTATTAAATATGGTTTTCAAGGGAGTATTATCGATATTACCGAACAGTTATTTTCTCCAGAACATTATTGAGACACGTCAATCTTTCGATAGTATTTGGATAAAAAACTACAAAACTGTTTGGTTAGGAATGTAATATAAAATGAAGCATGTAACTTCATCTTAAAGGATCGAAGACTTGTACCAATAATTTTGTTTCTGAATTATTAATTATTGATTTACAACAATAATTCTTCGCATTAAAAGTCGATTTGAGCTTAGAAACTGTTCTTTCAAAGAGTCAAGGCTGTTTTCCTCAGACACATATACTTGTGATCAAAAGTAGAATTTACGCTGTCATTCATTGTCGTAAGACGCCCATGAATAAACCTATTATGAATGCAGATTTTGAATGGTAATACATTCTTGTGTACATACAAATTCATATAAAATTTTAGAGAAAGCAAAAAGTAGATTAATCCTTTATCCTTGCTTTCTCCCATGGTATCTCTGAAGTCAGTGAATGCATGTTCTAACAATGTTCCTTTATCTGGGACAGCTTGAAGTAGACAAATCTATCGTGTTGTTAAGGGAAACAATAGCTTGCTCAGCAAGGCAAACAATACAATGGAAACAAAAAAGAAGTCATGAAACGAATTATCTTACCCACTGATCGTTTTCAACAAAGAATAATCGCGTATGACTGCAATTTTTATTTTCTCATTGCAATTTAGTGGTATGCTCATTTAAAAAACGTTTCTCTAGTATTCAACTCGAAAACAAAGAGATAAATTGGTTTTATCCGTTTTGATTGTCTAAAGTAAAATTTTGCAATAATTATGAGATGCTAGAACACAATTATTATAAAAACCCATATTCTGAAAGAACTATTAAAATTAGTTACGTAATACGTTTTATTAAAACACGATAACTCTAAACAATCATGGCTCCCTATTAACGTTCTCTGTTCATGATTCATTATCAATGAACATAATATAAACATCAGTATTTACGTTTCCAAAGTAAATTGGAACTAAATTTATGGCTAATGGAATTTTTAAAATGTTCAGTGTTTATTACAACGTATGTGGTTATACTCAAAATAAAGGACATCGTTTGATAATTTTGCAATCTCGTATATTAAAATAAGAATATTTATTATTCTTGCTTCTCAAATGACTGATGTGTAATTCTGAACTTTATTTTTTTAGTGTTTAATCAATAATGTATAAGTAGCTTGCCATAGAAATATACTACTTTGATAAAATTGCCTTTTTATCAAGATAATGTCCACACTTATTCTTTATATTTTTGCCATTAAGTACAATAAAAATTGAAGACTTTTTCAAAAAATATGAATTATTGCCCTAAATGAACATTTTTCAGAGAGGAACATTTGAACCTCAGCTGAAAATATCGTGTAACCTAATGTGCGGCTCACTTCTAATTATGCATGGATTTAATATCTTATGCATTTTCGTTCAAGTCCAATCGTCAGTTATACTGATAACACAATCGCATAGAGTTAGCGTAATCACATGAGTTGTACAATTGCAGTAATTTAGCTCAATACTACTATCGGAAATCGGTACGCTGATGATGCTAACTTTACTACGGTCTTTGACGAGCCAAGCATTGTCATGAATTCTATTTCAGACTAAATTGGTCACTTAGATTCATTTTAATTTCTGACTGCTATTACAAATTTTTAAAACACATTTCTCATTATTATATTTTTTCAATTATATGTTCATTTATTCCTTAGTTAATATGGTTAAATCAATAAAACATGATATTAATGTTTAAAAATAATTCAGAAATACTCAAGTGCTTACTGCAGGATTACTAAAATAATACGAACGATATCATCTTGGATGAATTCATTTTACTTTTAAATTCTCGCCATACCATCTCAGAAGTGCAAGTACTGTAGTTGTGCCCCGGTAATTGACAATTTTTCGTGAGAAAACTCTTATTGCCGGGCGCGTGTAACAAAGAAACTGGATAAAAACTGTTTTGATAAATCTTGTTCCGATGTAAATTACTTCCTCAACACATTGTGTAGTCAGAATTCTTATTTTGTGGGCCCTTGAAATCAAACAATCGGTTGGCGGCAAAACGCCTGTCCGTCTGTCTGTTGTCAACGCTAACGTCGAAACCATTCAGACGATTTTTTTCAAAATACTACATATTTCCCGATTGTTCGGAATGAACTAAGGTATTTTGATTCGTAATTTACTTCAAGTCTTAACAAAATTTTCTCAGAAAGGCATCAAATGATTCGATTAAACTGTGTTCTAAGATAGCGTAAAGAACTTTTAAAAGAATGACGTAAGTCTCATTTTTGTTGAATACTATCATTATTCTAAAATTGCAAAAGTTGAAAATGTTTTTCAGCTTCTTCCTACAGCTGCAAAACTGAAGATAGTGATATTTCCTTAATGAAATCTGTTGTTCCAAAACATATCATGTTAAAAGATCATGCACAATGTTTCGATAATGAAATAGTTTTGTGTAATTTTCTGTGAAATATGCGCACTTTCATATTTAATGCGCCCTTTTATATAAATAATTAACTATACTAACTTTTTGAGATATTAGTATGAAATATACGCACTTTTTATCTAAAATTGCCCCAAAAGTTTGCATTTTTTCCTCATACGTATCAACGGAAGAAAAAATATGATCCTTTTTTGGCCAGAAAATATTAGAATGGAAGTAGGAAGGCAATTTAGGTTATTAGTACTTTTTGTGCGCATAGCTACTAATAAAGCAAAACTATTTCACTGGACCTCACATAAATTTACCGTTTAATTTTGAACATATAAGTAATTCATTCTTTGAACAGTACTAAATTATAATCATAGCACAAAATTAACCTAAATTTAAAATTAAAATACTTATGAAATTGCCAGACCGGACAGAAAATGCACAACAAATCACATTAACTAAACACATGATCATCAATCAGTGTGATTATTAATATAAACAAATTCAATTACATTTTTGAAGTGTTAAAAACTTCAATTCCAACGTAATTCTAAATAAGACACAGAAGTTCTAATTTTTAAATACGGCTTGAAGATCGTAGGTTATGGTTCCTTTGATCTAATAACAATCTTTAAGGATACAGAACGCTTAATTTCAGAGTAGTGTCAGGCAATGATGTGTTGCGGGTTGCGTGCCTCCGCATTCTTACTTACTCTCATGAACACCAGAGCCAAAAATATTACATAATTTAAAATGAGATTTCCATCACCATATAGTTTTAAAATGTAAGTATATTTTTATTAAAATGTGTGTTCACATTGTTATTTTACAGTTTTTGTCATTAAGTTCGAATTTTTTATTTGTATGGAAAATAACGGACGCAGGTAGCACACAGATCTGTGTTGAGTTCGCCTTTGACCAAGGGAGGGGGAGGCATAACCCTGCCAGGACTTCCCACAGATGTAGGGTTGCCACCCGTCCGGATTTTGTAGGAATAATCCCTACTCAATGAAAAATGCACCTCAACCCTACTTTATTACGGCTGAAAATCTTACTTTTGTATCTCACTTTTCTACTTGTCTCCTAAGAATGCTTTACTGAACTTTATTCCGAAGTCTTGAATTTCTAGATCAAATAATAGTCTTTTGTATATATACATCAAATCATAGATAGTATTAGTGTTCCGAAGTCAAGCGATAGTACGGATGGTAAAAACCTCTTCAAAGTTGACGAGGCCTTCAAATAAATATTTTACAAAAGTTGCAAGAAAAGTTATGAATGTAACCTTAGGTCATAGAAAAAATACATTTTTTTAGTGTTCCAATCAAAGTATATTTCACGAAGGATTTGGTGAAAGTCATAGGAGGAAATGGATTGGGATTTTGATATTTGAAAGTGAAATTTCGGTAAATTAGCCACGCGAAAATTAGAGTAGGAATAATAGTCGAGCTAAAGTTAAGATAACCAATAAAAGATTTGAATTTAGAAGGAAGGCAAATGCTTTTAAAAAATGGTCACAGATTTCCTTTAAAAATTTAGGGGAGGACTTTATAGCAACAACAAATCTGACAACAATAGGGAACTAGTAAAGCAGTTACTGAAATCATGCAAACATCTAGGATGTATTAAAATCTTTACATTAATATCTTTCATTCTCTCTGGGATATCTTTCTCAAAAACCTGGAGTTTATAATCAATGATCAGAATGAGCACATCCGTCAGGATATTTCAACCATTTCAAGGTACCGAGAACAGTGGAGATAAAATCATTAGGCACAATACTCAAGAAATAATCAATTAAAACCTCTTAGTAATTTTCAGTTACTTTAGTGTAAATGATATGACTAAATTTTCACTTAACTGTCACAAAAAAGTCTTACCTGATGGAGACAAATAGCAAACAATTATTTTTTTATTTCAATTTCTATAAATATCATATAGTGAAATACTTGTGACAAATAAGTTTAATTTGCTAGGACAGCGTTTTTAACATTGTAAATTAGATTTCTTACGATATTGTAGAATATTATACAATTGTAGAATTGTAGAATATTGTAGAACCTCGTTGCTTGCTCTTCAAACTTGAAAATTCCTGGACATGCTATATGCTGCCTGACCGGATGAGAAGATATTATTCACGTTGCCCACCCCTCTATGTCTAGGAACGACGTCCTAGAGCAGAACTGCACGCTATCATGCGGAAAATAATTGATTCATTGATTGATAGAACGATTGTTATTGATTCCAGCGTGGCAACTGCTAAGATCATTAGTCCCTTAAGTGTAGTGCATGTTTTCCTCGTAAGGTGGCGGTGATATTCCCCCGCACCATGGCGAGATCCGGCTCCAACCTAGACCGTTGGCAAGTAGGTTTTCCCCAACGAGCAATCGCCTACCAGCGGGTCACCGCACCGGCCGGGGCAAGCTCTAAGCTCCCGACCGGTTTTCCGGCATGTGTGGTAGCGTACTGTATGTTAGTGTGAGTGTGTACGTAATGGGTGACAAAGAAGAGGAAGGAATGATCGTGCTCGGTACGTGGCCCATTTGTTAGGTTACCCTGGCCTACCGATCGGAGCTGCCAGGCTCTAGAGCACTCCCTCAGACAGTGACTGAATTCAACTTAACTGACAAGCTAGAAATCTAGAGACCCTGCGGTGCCATTGGTGCCCTGAGCCACCTCTGACGGTCATGCGGAAGTAGGCACCGCAGGAAGGGGCGTGGTCGTGGGTGTGGGTGTGTGTGTGTGGGGGGGGGCGCGGGCGAAAGCTACCGTGGCGCGCGGAGACAATGCCATCTGCATATCGGCCGATCGTTTCGCGTGGGCGTGGCGGGAGAGCGACCGAAAATCTGCGCCGCGCCGCGCGTTACAGCGCTCGACGAGGGCCGTTCGGCGATCGGAAAGTGCGGGAAAGGAGGAACCCCCCAGGCCACGAAATCGATCGACTTTCCACTGGAAACAATTGCAAAGCCTGTCCCCGTTTCCTGGGTGGGCGAATGAAATGTTCTGTCGATCGTTAGATCTCTCCCCTGTTGACACGACTGTTTGTAAATTTTGTTTGTAACCTACATGTGACAGGAATTTGGACATTTGAGGTGTGTTTACTACAGAACAATAACGGGGAAAAAGTTCAAAGTTTCAGCATAAACAATTGAAAAAGGTTTTTAAACCTTTCTTTTTTACGATATTTGTGAGTAGTAAATGTACAAATAGATAGGGACGATTGTGCGTACAAATTACGGAAAGTTTTAAAATTCGAAGTTACGAAAAAACAAGTTCCATATAAGAAAAACGACTGCTATCAGTGTTCTGGATGAATACTCAGAGCACATAATCTAAACCAATTTGAATCAATCGCTGTTGAAAAGACACTTATCGAATACACCATATAATTTTACCTTTTTAATGATACGACTTTTGGCACATTTTTATAATGTTCAATTACGCCGTTCTTTTAGTGTATTCATTGCAGAATTGAAAAGCAAATTAACAGAAATTGTAAAATCATTTAGATTTTTGTCAATTTACGCAATTCATTGAAAACAATCCAACTCTACAAACATGATTGTTTAGTTCATCTGAAATCTTCACACTGTAACATTCATGAGATGCTAACAATTCCAAGAAATAACAGATTAACGAAAATGAGCTCACGCATATTCATTGTAACTAAAATTGTAAACAAGCCTGAATTGCGATTAGTTAGCACAACATGAATAGCTTGAATCCGTTACAAAAACAAATTGATTCCAGGGCATAGCTTGCCGCAATAGTGCTTGCCACGCCCGCATGAAATTACGATCGCAGAGTTTCCACATACCAGCAGAAACCAAGTTTCGGCCGAAGAATAGACGTACGCACGGTACTTATTACCACCGGCAGCCACAGGTGGGTCTCTTGTTATATGGAAATGACCCAATACGCCCCCAGGACCAGAAGCAGTGTGCTTTGGGCCCGACTTACGCACAATGAACGTCCCGTAATTAGTCGAGGGCCTCTGTTTCGCCTTTCACCGCGCCATTTCAAACTACATTTTTGCGTCCCGGTGCGTTGTAATTGCAAAGCTTGATCTAGAGCACGAAAAGGTACTTTGAATTTCTCTTCCAAAGTATGGAGAGCTGTTTCAATGACACATGCTCGTGTTTTTTGCGAGCAGCTGCAATTCGACGACTTTATCCGTTCCAATTTAAGACCTGGAACTCTGAAATTACTCAACCACTGGATACACATTATTATTATTATTATTATTATTATTATTATTATTATTATTATTACTATCGTATTACTTTTGTAGCTGATAGTATTCGTTGAGAGCAAAATCTGTTAAAGAGTTAAACAATGCTTTACATCAACGTTCAGAGGCTCTAATTAATCCGTACTATATAATAATAATAACATTTAACTAGCAAGGGAATTAATGTTTTGTCTTTAATTACAGGAATTTCTACCGCAATTTCAAATTATAGCAATTTTATTGTTTGTTTGACGATCTTATGTTTTTTCTCAGATTTACAACTCATCATTTCGGTTTTTGAACATACTACTTCTTTAAGAAAAAGTATGCATTGAATTTTGCAGCCAGCACCATGACATTTACTCTCACATTTTAGTTAACTAATAGTCTTACATCGAGAAGCGATGTTTGATTTGCGACTCACACAGTTTGAAAATATTCATAATGTTTTACTGTAGATTTCATCCTGTAGGTTAGGTGGTAGTCACATATTAATGGTTTCACATATTATTTTTTACAACGAGTATACTTTCACAAACAAGTGGCCGTAATGTCGATAAATGGGAAAGAACAAAAAAATAACGGCAAATGAATATACTCAGAAATCTAGTCATAAATACAAAAACCCTGTGAAATGAAATGTTATAACAAATAAAACGCAAGGATCAAATAAAACATCCGAGATCAAAACGTTAAAAATACGCGTGGTGAATGAAAACATTGTATGAACATGTAGCATTTCAGTTTACCGATCAATTCGGATCGATTCTATTGCTGCGATAATACATACACTCCGTTCTGTGCGAGCAATCAAGTTGCGCTTTCGGACGAATTTTACTCTGTCGGAGCTTATCGTGGAATTAACTGGAACGCTCGTTTGTCGAATTTGGTCGCGGAGTCGCCTAATAGTCGGTTCTCGCGCAAAGCGCTACACAGGGCAGAGAGCTGCGTTTAAGTAGGGCATGGCTGGAACTCATCGGGGCCAGGGCGGATTCCGTGTAAACGGCTTCAAGGCGATGTTCGTGATTCAGAAACGAGACTGTGATGTTTCAAAAAGCTTTATGTATTAGAATGTTTTACACTAGAATTGCAAGGAAGATCGCGCGAACCATTTCGTGATATATGAAGAAAACGATCAAAATTAATCATTAGACTACATGTGAAGGTGAAAAACATGGTAACCCACGTAGAAACATTTGCAAGACATAATAAAGTGAACATTTTTGCTGGATTAGTTTAAACGGGAGTACATAAAATAACAACAGTTGAGGGACAACTATGAGTCATAATTTGGATTATTTGACAATCACAGCCTAAGGAGAGCAAATGGAAGCGTATGACAATTTTAATATTACAAAAACTATGACTTTAAGAGGTACCATCTTTTACTACCTTTCAAATTATATTTTTAATTTCAAATGAAATATTCGCATTAAAATGAAAGATTGGAAGAAATGACAGTAAGGCTGTCTAAAATATAGTGTGTGACACTCGTGATAGAAGTTATTGTATTTAGTTTGTAAGAATACCTCAATCAATCTATTGGCCTCGTGTGGCAACAGTTCCTTCTCATAAAATAAAATGGTCACTTTTACTATTCATAACACATGAAAGAGTGAAATTTAGATTGGCATGAGTGACGTTTTATAAATTCTGAGAAAAATGGTTTATTTTTGCCTAAATTACAGTGGTAACGTATTTTCGTGGTTTTAATGAATTGTATCAGAATTGCTTCTTTACCCTTTAAACTTTTATTCACGCGCGGCGATGAGCAGTCATTTGTAACATTAATATTATTTTCCTACTGATTTCCTACTGATTTTATCAATGTAACTTATTTCGTTCGTTGCCTTGCTACACTCACAAACCTTCTCAATGTTGAAATATTTTATTAATTTTTCTTTTAAATTAAATCATTGGTTTAAACATTTACAACTACAACATTACTAATATAACATGTTTCGTCTTACCTGCTGCATGTATAAGCTTACGGCTTTACGGTAATCTTAAATTGACTTAAATAAACAAATTTCTCAGAATATATAAAATGTCACCGTACTTGTTTTCACCCAATCATGTATAACTAGTTTGCCAATTGCTTAAAATAAATAATTATACAAGTGAACCCTCGATTTTCGACACTTGCTCGAATTGTCGACAGTAGCTCAATAGGTCGAATTCAACCGCTGTTTGGAGGAGAATTCTAGCGACCGGCTGCTCTCGCCGGTAGTTTTCTGACGTTTCTCCTATAAATGCCTGACAAATGCAGTGCCCTAAATAATGGACCACGGTAATTACTTCCTCTTCATTGCCCTATCCTTATCCCTTACTTGCATGTACTTACACTTACGTGCCCTACACTACCACACATGTTGGGAGGCCGGTTTGGAGCTTAGAGCTTCTCTCAACTGGGGCGTTGCCCCGCTGTTGGGTGATACCTGGTTGGTGAAAAAACGGATCTCACCATCCAGCGAAGAAAGATTTCCGCCACCTCCTGCGTGAAAATAAATGCACTACACTTAGGGAACTAATTACTTTAGCAATAGACGCGCCCAGAACCACTAATCAATCAGTCTACCAATCAACATACGTACTTCACTTGATGCTTCCCTACATGTTCATGTGTTGGGACGACGATGCTTTGCCATCCAGCCTTAGGGTTTAACAAAAACATCCTGTGCTTGTGCAATGCATAATTCCCGAAGAATTTTAATACTTTTCGCAGACAGGCAAATCGCAACTCCTTACTTTGGTCCGAGGTGTGAGAATAATCCGTGAGTTATGAACATAATAATCGGGGGTTTTCCACACAAATAACCTACATGATCTGTTCCTACAGTTTTATGTAAAATGTTTATAAGCCATTACAACCTACAGCGAATAAACGGGTTCATTTGTGCATTAGCTATTTTGGATTTTAATGACATATACGTCCAAACGGTCTAGGATACAGCGTCGCAGAAAACATCAAAAGGGATGTTTCACTTCCAAGTTGCGTACGTCTGTTGCTGCAGCCCCCATTCACTTTGCGAAACGCCCCCGGGCGCGGCCTAGTGCGCTGGGCCGAGCGTGCCCGACGCGCGTGTGGCAAAGGCCCGTCCGCACGTGGCGCCACTTGTGAATCCCCGAGTGCCTCTGCACACGTCCGTGCGCTGGCAATTGCCCTGAACCGCGTGCAAACACATTAGTTGGCGCATTCACGGACCTTTGCCCACACGTGCGGGGCGGCGCCGGGCGGCCGTCCACCGCACCACCGCGCCATCGCGCCACCGCGCCACCGCTCGGCCCTCGCGAGAATACCTGCTTGCCTGCGCAACTAAAGCCCTGAAATTGGTCTCCCCCTGAGATCCAGCTGTCAGATTTATTCACTGGAAATAAAACTATAAAACCGATGTTCGTGAATATTCTGAAGCTTGAGTCTTTATGTTTGTAGATTCTATTTTAATTTTATGTCTGTCAACAAAAATATGAACAAATTTAGCCTCATGTTATTTTTCACAGTGACGTGAAATATTCGCATGATAGTTTACATCTAGGTAGAAAAACGAACTGTTTTTAGTTTTCTTGCTGATTTTTCTAAGCTCGACTCTCATGAGAATATTTGTTCACAGAACAACTAGAGTCTTGAATTGGGCTCATCCCTGCCGATCTGGAGGTGGAAATTAACTTTAAATGAATGACCGAGATTGCTAAAGACGATATCGCTAAAACTAAAGGACTAGAAAGGCATATTGTCTGAGGGGTCGCGGGTTGGAGACCACACGGGTCATGAATGTTTGTGAGTGCACGAGTTCCACTACTGTCAACCCAGATTTACAAAACCAAAGTTAAAAATAATGCTCGCTGTACTGCCTTAGTAGTTGAAAAGTGAACTTAAATTAGTAAACAAAATGTTAGGTTTTCGTGAATAAGGAAGCCGTTTTAGCGTTTTTGTGTTAGTATATATTTTCCTTCACACGTCAATCTAGCACTGAATTGAGGTTGTGAAAATAAACAATATGTACATATTCAGAAATAAATAGAAAGTTTTAACGTATGAGCTGTTTAATATTCGTTTTGTTTTTCTTCTCTCGTCTCTCCCAAGAATACTTGGTTAACCGAGCACAAGCGCCACGAAATAGTTGTGGAAGGTAGCATCTGAAAATAAAACAATTTAAAATAGATGTTCACGAATACTCATAAACCTTCAGTCTTTGAAGTTCTTTGATGACCTCTTCGCGAATATGGAATTGTACACGCTTTTCGTACTACCGACGCCGTCCAAAGTTAAATTTTACTCTGGGTCAGTTTCAGGAGCATATGGTAATATTCACACTTAGAGTCAGAAATCTAAAAGTATTTATTGCTCTTTTTTCCCTACTTGTATCTCGGAATTGGCTAAGTTACAAAGTTACAGAAGTTGGTTTAGCCGTTGAAAATTAAACAATATATGAACATCATAGATTGGCATCCAAATTTATAACTTTGATGCTTTAGAGTTGCCCTGATTTCTGTTTCTAGTCTCTATGTCTTTAGCTTCCTCTTCTAATTTGAGAAGAAACGTATTCGCGCTTCTTTGTGCAGAAACCTCTAATCGTTTGAATTTACATTCATAATCATTTTGTGATGATTTGCTACATCAATGAACTATTTCATAGTATTTTATTTTTCTTCTTTCTGTCGTAAATTGGAATGGATGATAATGAATGGTAATAAGTTTTTATTCACAAAGTAGTAATTTTTTAAGCACACTACACAGACAAATACTTTGTTTTCGTACGGGAACACTTCAAGCTTATTCCACTCTTTATTAAGAGATTTAGTTACATGACTAATATTCACAGTTTTACAACTTACATATTCCACACAAGTATTATGTTTTCCTATTGAAAAGTGTCTTTTCATTAAATACCATTGTTCAAAACACTTCAAGTTCACAAATATATTCAATTGTCAACAATTTCTTTGAATACGCTATTTGATAATAATGGCTAGGCAATCAACTACGCAATCATTTAGAATGTGACAAATAAATGATTGTACATAAAAAATAATATTTCAATGACATATTAGTAAGTAGACTACAGGCAATTTTTAAAACCTTTAAAATTACCAAAATCTTTAAACTTGTTTTTTTGTTTCAATTTTACACCGTATTATTTCATGACGATTCACAATTAACAAATAAATATCACTTAATGAGAATTAATAATGATTGTTTTCTTCTCTCAAAAAAATATGTTCTAAATATGTTTTATATGGAGTAAAATGAATAAATTTGTGAAAAATTATGATATTGTGTTTTCTCTGCAACACATTGAGTGGCTATTTTAACAAATTTCCACATATCAATTTTGTCTAATATTAAAATATTATTGTGTATTGCATCATCAAATATATCAAGATTATTCACGCAATTATGATATACGAGTATTTCATTTTATATTCCGCAAGTTCTCAAAGAAATAAGAAGCAAATGTTATAAATAAAAATAAAAATGAATAAAAGAGCTTAAGCATAGTATACAATGAGAAAAACGCTCTGCCAAAGACAGAGTGGATTAGACAATATATCATATAATCCTCTGACACGATGATTAGATGAGAGTAAAATGAAAAAAAAAGACAATTGAAACGTATTTGACTACAAATAGAGTAATGAAAGAGGGGAATCTGGAAACCTTTTCGCAGCATTCAACCCCAAGCGGATTTCAATTCAATTCGCATATTGACGCAAAGCGCTTCGAAAACGCCCACAGACGAGTACAACCGGGGCCACCTATCTGCACGCGCCGCAGCATATTCGAGCGCGGGCGGCGGCCGGCGGGCGAGGGGCGTCAACCAATGGGAGGCTGCCCACGCAAGTGCGCCGCAACGCAGCAATTAACGGGGGCGGGCGTGGGCCGCCACGCCGGCTTAACCGGCCGGCGGCAGCGGCCGAGGAAGCCCAAGAGAGCGGGTGGGGACGGGGAGGAAGGGGAAACGAGGGCGAGGGCGGGGGAGGGCTGAGAGGGGGCGGGCGAGGTGGGGGTTAGGCGTGGGTGGTGCGGGCGAGGGCGGGCGAGGGAGAGGGCGTGGGCGAGGGGTGATTGTTTGGCGAGGGGCGAGGGTGAAGTTGAGGCGAAGGGCGAGGGCGAGGGCGAGCGCGGAGGGCGAGCGCGTAGGGGCGGAGGGCGAGGGCGAGGGGAGGGGAGGGGCGAGGGGCGGCGGGGAGGTCGAGGGGTGAGGGCGAGGGTGTGGTTAAAATCAAGACAAGGGGAGGGAGGAGCAAAGTGGCAGCTGGACGGGCTCTGGGTGAAACAAGATTCGTAGGGGACGGTGCGGTGGGCGAAGAGGGTGTGGCTGGGGGGGGGGGAGGAGGGACGGGTGCAAACGCGGCTGGTCGCTCGGTCGGCGTGTGCACACCGCATGCAAGGCTTCAACGCGGGCGCTTGCGTGAATGTGTTGCTGCGGCACGCTGCGTGTACCCAACGCTGTCACCAAACATTTCGACAGGCCAAAGTTTGGAAAAGTTAATGTGTGGATCGTGTGAAATTGAATTTGGTCTCACGTGATAAAATCGCAAACGGAGTGATCCCATGGTTTTCATTTAATTTTTTTAAATATTCAGAACACAAGGACTTGTGTGACGAATTATGAGCTTTAAAATGTTTTTATCTTTCAAACAAGTTGAAACGCGTGATTCATTTGATACACTGTTTTCATTACATGATATGCAAGAAACATCGATAAATTTTTAACCAGTGAAGAATACAAAAGACCATTCAAAGCATTTTTTTAGGGTGGTATAAAATGAATTAATGTGTAGGAAATTATTTTTTTTAATAATTTTATTTAGATCCATTCAGTAACTTACACCCATTTCTATAACTACACCATTGGCACAGTTGCCACTAGGGGGTTGACACAGCATCTTTCATTTCAACGGGGTTCATTCATTCCAATCGTCCAATCCAACGTAATTAGGTTTAA
Organism: Gryllus bimaculatus; assembly: GCA_017312745.1. Lineage (NCBI taxonomy): Eukaryota > Metazoa > Arthropoda > Insecta > Orthoptera > Gryllidae > Gryllus > Gryllus bimaculatus. The sequence goes on along the minus strand of BOPP01000084.1, from coordinate 4,767,820 downwards.
GGCCTACCGATTCCTACCCGAACCCTATATACTTTCTTAGTTTATTTTTAGATATCCAAAAACAATTTATTCCTCACACTGCACTCTTCACTTTTATGTACTGATTAATTTGGAACAGGTTTGGAACCGAATAAGGGCTTGGGAAGCGTTAACAGATTTTCCGAGATCATCAACGATTTAAATAATTGTGAACAGCTTCCTCTTTAATTACATTAATACATTTATCATCCCGCTCCTGAATGTTTTTGTTTCTCATCATTAATAGCATCATCGTCCTTAACATCGCGCATCGTGAACTCAAATGTAAAGCAGCATCTCTTGATGGTCTTCATTTTTCTCTTTTATACTCCACACATGAGTAGTTCGTGTAGGTTATTGGCCTCGGGGAACTTAACGTTAACAATATTCATTCTTCGTTCTGTTTGTAGAACTAGGCTTGTCTTGTACATAACTAATTTTCAATTATTTGTTTTAAAATTCCTTTCTGATTGTTGACTTTAGTCATGGCATACCTTAGGAACACCTTTTTTCCGCGGTCATTCTATCCTCTTAGACTTTTGTTACAAGGTTTCTCACGCATGTAGGATAAATATATGCATTTATTTTATACAGTATAAACTTAATTGATTGATTACAATTCGGTGTGTCAGCTGCTAAGAGCATTAGCCCCGTAAGTGTTGGGGTTGCTTTTTATTGCGGGAGGTGGTGATCTTACCCAGCTGGATGGCGAGATCCGGCGCCGACATACTCATTGGCTTGCGAGGTTTTCCCCAACCTGGTATCTCGCTCTAGCAAGTTACCGCCCCAGACGAGACAGGGTCTACTCTTCCGATGTGTAGGAATGAGTAGTGCCTGTAAGTGTAAGTGTGTGTAAGTCAGGGGAGGAAGAAGAAGGAAGAGGAAGGAAGAGTCGCAGGTAGTCGGTGTTTCAGAGCACTGCTCTGGCATTCGCCTAGTATTGATTGCAGAGGCTAGGGAGAACTACCGATCACAGCAGCCGACCGCTAGAAGTCTCCTTCCGACAGCGACTGAATTCAACTTAGTCATCGAGATAATATTGAATGTCTTGCAACCGTCTGGATTCAAACCCTAGAACTCTCGGACAAAGACACTGCAGCGACATGAATTGATGCTCTAAGCCGACTTGATAAATCTTTTTCCTTCCTACCAAATACGTTTAAAACCTGACTAACTTCCAATCCTGTTTTGCCACTCCTTTCAACTCCCATACGTAGATAATTCCCCAAACGCCTCCCCGCCATCGCCCCTCCGCGTGATCAACCCCTGTGCGCATCCTCGCCACCGATCGCAGCCCTTCGTTCAGCCGCGACGAGCCGCTTCGCTTGGCGTCGCGCCCGCTCTTTCGCCCGCCGCGCCGCGCCGCCAGCGTCCGCGCGGCGCCCGGCGCAACCACGTTAGCATCGAACATTATCAAACAGCGTTAGCCCCGCTCGCTTTGATCTGATCAGCGTATTACTACCTGCGCGGGAGCGTCGGCCCCGGCCGCCCCGCCGAGGCCCAACCTTGCACGGCGCACCGCCCACCCAGCAGGGAGAGCGCTAATACGGCCTAATAGTCGGCGTCGCGGCCCGCTGCTATTGCCACAATCACTTTTAATTTCCTTTCATTCCGCGATGGGAATGTAATAACGTCAGGGGCTTCGTCCTACCCGCCCGCGCGCCCGCCCGCTGCCATTGTCGTGGCGCTTATGTCACCGCGCGTCCGTCGTCCCAATTTATAAAATCTGTTAATCCACTTTGAATCGAACCGCGAAAATTTAGTGTTTATATTTCCATTACGCTCGGAGCCGTATGTAATGATTATTGTGGTGGGAAGCGGTGTGCGCGCGCGCGCGAACACTTTTGTTGGTGTGGGCTCGCAAATGCCCGGGCGTGTTCGGTGGTGGGGTCGGTGTTGGACTGCGGTGGTGGTAGTTGGAGCTTTAAATTATGGAGGAACGCAGGGAGATGGGGCGGAGCTATGGGAGAGGTGCGGGCGAAAGGTTATAGGATGAAATGCGAGTGGTGGGTTGGTGCGGTGGTGCGAGGGATAAGTACTGGAGAGAGGTGGTGAGAGAACGTGATTCATCGGAGGTGGAGTACGATCGTGATTGGGTTTATGGCCTGGCAACCGCGTCTGAATGATGAGATGCTCTTAACGGATTGCCACGTGGATATTACTGATGAGGAAAGTGATTTTACACAAAGATTTAGAAATACGGAAATTTAACGTATTTACGAACTACCATATGGCTGACAAGGAAATTCTTGAAATACATTTTTATAATGAACAGAAAGGATAAAATATATCTCCGTGAAGAAATATGCCAGGCTACTTTCTAATTAATTCTTCTTGTCACGGCATTATCAGGTGAACGAATTGAATGGGTGAAAAACAGATCGGTATAAGCAACATTTTATAAATTTTGAGAAAAATGTGTTTATTTTAGGCTATACTTGTATTTTAGTAGCAACAAATTTTCATGGTTTCAATGATCAACTCAAATGCATTCGTTTGAATTATGAAACAATGCACCACGACTTTGCAGTGATATTGCATGCATAAATAAACAGATTTCTCAGAATGTATAAATTGTCACCTGTACCATTCTGATTTTCACCTACTCAATTCGAAGCTATGATTATTAGTTAAATTTTCTTATGAAAGACAAGAAAATTTCATTTTTCAAAAGATGACATAATTTCACTTCAAAAAAATCATTTTTGATGACCTATTCGAAAAATTTTTTTAGTATGAAAATAATATTAGAAAAACGGTATATAGCTTACTGCAGTTGCCCGCAAGTAATCATTTACTTGGAGTCGATTATGCTATTTTTAAGAGTAACCCGTCAAAAATGACAGGACAAAATAACTCTGGCATTAATAATGAACAAAAGACATTTACAAAATGCTGTTCAAATTTCCTTTATTATAAATACACCAAATTGCTAGTGGAAAACTTTTAAAAACACATCGTATAGTCGAAACATTCACCTCGCTATACAAAATCAAGAGAGACGCCAATTGAAGTAAATTATCAAACTCAAGAGAGATGCCAATTGAAAAAAATGCAATATGCTACTGCATTTTGCAAATTCTCCAACTCGAAACTGATTGCAACTATAGGTGCTCTAAAACCGCCAAATTATATCAGATACCGAATCACAGAGATCAGATTACAGAGATCAGATCACAGATCAGAATACCGAATTGCACGGATCAAAAGCACCAAATTCTGGGGTATCGGTTTGGGATTGGACGATTTTTTAAATTTTATATTGACTACTGAGATATTCTATCCGAAAAAGCTGTTTTGGGAGCATGTTCTTTAATCGTATATAATAATATAAAAGAACAATGTGTGTATCTTCTTCCAGTTGTTCAAACTTTACGATCACCGGGATGAAGAAATTTATGTTGTAGATGAGAAAACAGCATTAACACATCCACAACCACCGCCAGAACAAGCAACTATTTGAAAGCAGAGTGGTTTGCAGCGCGGGCGCAGACGCAGAGAGTTGCAGGGGCGAGACACGCGCTGGCGAACGCACGCGGTCACGCGCACGCGCCGCGGCCACATACCCGCGCCGCACTCGCCCAAACACGCGCGACCGCGACACGCAGCGGCACCCGCGCTCGCCACCCAGAACAACGCGCCAGGTGGGAAGGCGGGCGGAAAGCGAGCGAGAGAGCGAGCGAGAGAGCGAGCAATAGAGAGAGAGAGAGAGAGAGAGAGAGAGAGAGAGAGAGAGAGAGAGAGAGAGAGAGAAGGACGGTGTTTGTAGAAAGTGCATAGAGTAGGGAGGGTTCTATTGATTGATAATTTCGTGTTTCCGGGCTTGTCAATTGCTATGGTCCGTACGTGTAAGTGTAGTGCACATTTTATCCCGGTAGGTGGTGGTGTTCTTCCTCCACTGGATGGTGACATCCAGCAACGACCTACATGCCAGCTTGCGGATATCTCCCAACCCACGCTAGGACAAACTGAAGTATCCGGCTGATCTCCCGACGTATGTGAACATGTAGTGCAAGTAAGTGGAAGTGTGAAGGAAGGGATGAGGATGGGACAAGAAAGAGAAAGAAATATTTCGGGCGGTCCGTGACCTGTTTGTTAAGGTTGCTCCAGCATTCTCCCAGTGTTGATTAGATAAACTTCGCAAAACTACCGGTCAGAGCAACCAGCCTCCAGAGTTCTCCTCCAGACACCAGCTGAATTCGATCTTTCTAGATAGAGTCGAAAATTGTGCTACCATCGGAGCTCGAACCCGGTCAGATGCACTGCAGTGCCATCAATTCATGTTCTGAACCACCTGAACCGATGAAAAGAAGCCGATAAATGGGCGAAGGGGGCGGATGAAAGAGATGGGAGTGTGGAGAAGTGGCGATGGGAGGGCGGAGGGTAGGCGGAAGGAGGGCAAAGGCAGGGCGGAGGGCGAATAGGCAGGGGATGAGCGGAAGAATAGCGTGGGTGGACAGACGTTTGTGGGACCGAGAGGCAGACGGGAGAACTGGCAAAGGACGGACGGGGGAGTAGAGGCGAACAGGGACCGGTGAGCGGGAGGAGAGGGAATGGCAAGGGCGAGTAGATGGCAGAAAGATGCTAATTGGTGAGTGGATTGCGAAAGGATACCGTGCATTCAAATGCCATCGAAAACTAATTCGGCATCAACGCACGATGCATGTTGCGTGTGTTTTATTTTCAGAAGTTTTTCCTTGCCGAGCCGAGCGAACTCTGATATGCGGCTTTGTTGCGATTCATTGGGATGACCGTCGCGTGAGTTGTAAATCTGGCTGCGTCGTTTTTGATGGTTTGATTGCCCATGTGCCTTGTCAATATAACATTCCGCAGGTCCTGCATACAATAGAATATTTCATAAAAATATGTATTTAAGAAATAACGAATACGATAAAAAAAATTGGATTGAATAATTACCCAGTGCATTATTATTAAAACTCCGGTTCGCAAAGAAGAACACAAAACAGCGAACTCAAGTATTCAAGAGAGTAACAAATTAAGAGAAAGTTCATTTCAAGCAATACAAACAAGAAACGCTCATTTATGTAGTAAATAGTTCGTACCTTTCCCTTAGCAACTCCTTCACTTTTCTTCTGCAATAGGTGAATGAAAGCGTATCTAGATTGGAAACTAACTACACATAATTTCCTACCTAATCGCCTCTGATCACATCAGCCCAGGGCAAAACTCGATCAATGAAGACTGAAGATTAGCAAAGAGGTTAATCAGGCGAAACGAGTGGTTTTCGAGTGATTACGGCTGGGCTCGTCGAGCGGCGTTGGTGCTGACTAGGAGTGGTGCTTCAGCGGAGAGGTGGGGGCCACTAGGGCCCATTCTGGTTGGGAATTATTGATTGCGGTTTGGGAACATACGGGATTTCGAGTTTGCCAACGGAGCAGGGTATCCGAATAATTATTTTGCATATCCTTTCTTTCTGTGTGCTTTGCGGTCGTCTGTTTAAATGTTTGAGCTTCCTCGGGTTCTATTTGCAATTCAGGTATTGTTTTCAAATGGTGTGTAACCGTTAGCTGATTATCTAATGTAAATGAGATGCCGAACTGTATCGTCGTTATTTTTAATCTTCCAAATGAACCATACGTTCTGTTACACCTTGTGTCCCCTTGACATGCTTTCTTCTTATGTAAACAACGAAAACTTGAAAGATGTTGAATGAAACATTTTAAAAATATGGGTTAAAATACTTTCAAAGACATAATTTTACAATAATTACTTACGGTAAATTGATTTTTTTTATGAACAAGACGCCACGAAACATCATTAAAACGACTTTTATGTCATTGAATCAGTGAGTTTTTTTCGTTTTATGATTCGTGAGAACACTTTCAGCAGTATCTAATATCTTCTTATAGATTTGGTTCTTATGGATTTACGTAGAATTTGCGTAAGAAAGTGACAGAGGATCAATAAATTAATTTGTATAAGAAGTGTCGTCATGTGTAGAATTTCTAGATGAACTGCTTTGAAGAAGATGTAATGGTATAAAATTGCGATCATAACTCTTAGAACATGAAATCAGGACTATTTTGAGAACGAAAAGTTATCATCGATTCAGGAAAGCATGGTTATTTCAGACGATTCCATCTGCCGAAATAACGATAACATCAGCTTATGCTTTCGGAATGCTCCAGTTTGAGGCTAAGGGAATTTTGACAACAGAGACAACAAGAGGAAAGGCGACAATAGCACAGAAGATGGCGGCAGTGGCGATAACGTTAGCGAACCAACTTGTGACGATTACAAGATTGATATTCGACAGTGGCGGCAGAGGAAACTTTCCGCTAGAATGACTATAACCGCGATGGTGTCTTAAGCGAAATTTTCCGTATACCTGGTCATAGATGTATCGCCTAGAAAACAATCTTGAAGTCGAGCAAAGTTACGGTGAAATTTTAATTGAATTCAGTTACTGCTTACGTGGCGAGGTTCAGGACAAAAGAGTTGACTTTTGGCTGTGGGCAAATTTTTCTATGTGTATTTCTTTCGCCATTCACCAGCGAAAGAAGGTATTACTCGTAAGTTCACAGGCTTTTTTTAGGCTTGAGTATCTTTTACATGAAGTATATCTACAACATGGAGAGCATCAACAACTGAGGTAGTTAGGTCCGTAAACGTAGTGGTTGTTGCATTTAGGGTGGTGGTGGTGTCATCCTTCTCTCGAATGAAAGATGCGGATTCCAACTTCCATGATCGTCATGTGTGTTTACTCCTCCAAGTATCTGCCCCACCTGGGCACTGTCCCATTCGGGTCAAGCTCTGAGTTCCTGTCTGGTCTGCCGAAAGGGTGATAGTGTTGTGCATATACGTCTGTTACCCGTTCACCATAAGGAAGATCCTGATATAAACAAATGCACGTGTGATAAGATGATTCTCATTGGTTTGCAGTGAGAGCTCTGCTGTTGTCGGGATCCTGACGCCATAGTAATTAGTTCTCTTTTTAAGAGCCAATTTATCTCCCATCGTTCGATAAATTATCCTTACGTCAAAACTATTGCAACGGCTTCGAGAAAGGAGACCATTGTCAACTGAATGCGTGTTGTTGGGCGATAAGGATTACAAGTTGAACTATAGTTCAGCTCAGGACATGGTTCGGGCGCGTGGGTCGCGGCTCGTGAGGCCGCGGCGCCGCGCCTCCGATCGCCCTTCAAGGCCCTGCTATTCAGTTCATTTTAGAATGAGAGCGTGGATGGCCCTTCAATAATAAATATTAGCACAAGAGTGGAAAGTTTCTGCGGAGTAGCAAAAAGTGCATTGTTTTGAACGTTTTCAATTATTTATTGCATAGGAACCGACGTTATTGGTGAAGCAAATAGCTGAGTTAACTGGAATATCCGTATCCAGTGTATTGAAACTCCGGAAATTGCTCACTAACAAGGGACAACTACAAACGCGAGAGAAAAAAGAAACTGGAAAAAACTGTGATTGTAACATACTATGACTTTAAATTCAGTGCTGTTCGATCGAAAGTGCATTCCTAGCATCAAAAGGCCAAAGTGCAGAAACGAAGGACTAACTCTTGCGAAATTGTTGCAGCTTGTGAATTGTGATCATGAATTTCCGAATTTTTTGGGGGAAACAATTTATACAAATAATTGACATCTGGTTATTCCTGAAGCAGACTGATTGTAAGCAAAGTAGTTGCCTGAGCATGACATTTGCATGACAACTCTTATTCAATTTAAATTGACAGAGTATGCTGCTCACGTCATCGAAAGTAGTTCGCTAGGAGTTGCCGAATCAGAGGCGTAGATTTTTTTCAGAGTGATCACATCAGGTTTTTTCTTAGGGTGAACGGTTAATAAGTGTGAAAGAGATAAGGGAAGAGGAAATAAAGATCGCGCGCGGTCCGTGGCTTCTTTGTTAGAGAGCTGTTTGTTCATTCACCAGCTGTTGATCGAATAAAATCCTCGGAAAACTACTGTCCAGGATAACTGCCCGCAGAAATTCACCTTCTGTAAGTTATTAAATTCTATCCATTTATTTAGATAAGGCCGAGAATCCACAAACATTGCTAGGCCTCTAACGCCGAGGTTTCCTGGCCTCCGATGCTTCAGCTAATACTAGACGATCTCCAAGTGCGACTTTTTGAGGCTATTCAATGCAGCGGTCAACTGACGTCACGCGTGTGGAGCTGTGTGTGTGATGACATTGTCAAGCATGATGACCGCCTGAATATAGCAGAGAGCGGCTATTACCGGTCTCTGCTGCGATTTTGACTGGGAGATCCTAGGGTTGGAGCCTCGGCGGTGGCGACTCTTCGACACTAGTTACATACAGACACTAGCTACATACACCGCAAGGTGGAGGATTTTAGTGGCCGCCTGCTCAGAGCGGTAGTTTAATTGTTTATTGGTTCACTACCGGGTGAATTCCGGAGCAGTACCCTAACAAATGGGCCATGAACTGCGCGCTAAAATATTTTTTCCACTCCCGTGTCCTCTCCTCTCCCCTTATACACAGACACAGATTTATACTTACATTCCATACACTACCACATATATCGCGAGACCAGTAGGAAGTCAGTAACGTGTCACGTTTGGAACAGTGCTCTGATGTGAGAGATACCTAGAAGGAAATATTCAATGCCAAACCGACGTTTAGATTAAACGTATCGGGTTTCATTATTTGCCGGGAAGGAACCACCACTTCCGGTAATAACACTTTCACTACACAAATGAGACTATCGAACATATCAGTTGACGTCTCTGAGAACATCAATCAATAGTGTTCTATGTACATCAACTGTCACCGTTATCGAAAGCGTGCCGATTTTGAACGATGGAGGGAAAGTTGTTCGGAGGTAGCTGATGGTTATGAACCAGAAACACCTGCGAATTTCAGTGCATGCACAATGGTAGCTGTTTTTCTAAGCGTTCACGTTCAGTGGTTTATACGCTCACTGTTCTCCTACAGGGACAGCTTGAGTTATGATTTGACGGCACACCCATTGTCTTTCGCTTGGAATACGCCTCATCAGTCATGAGCTGCTTGGAGTTTTTTATGGAGACGGTCAGGCGATCGAAACAATGTTTGTTTGACCTTTCTTTGATCGTATTTGTCAGCTACGTGCCCAGACCTCAATCTGCTGCTACCAAACCGATTACCTTTTCAATATATTTACTAACAAGTCTACTATTTGTTTCTGGTGAAGCAACAGGCCGGATAGTTACGTGTTAGCAGTGTAGTATATATTAAATTTTGACTTTTCATTCTAGGACTGATGATTACTCGTAATCATCAATATTGATTATCCATTTATACTTACTTATCAGCTCAGTGAATGTTTTTTCTGCTTTCTAAGCAATTCTATCACGTACTTGGAATCAACATTCAAAAGGACCTAATGACCTCAGTGTGCTACTTCTTGCTGTACTGGTATATTGCTATTTTTTACATAATTTATCATTGAGTTTTTATTTGCTTATTCTTGCAGTTACTGTTTCACCCTTTAGCCTAATACCTAGTTGTGAAATAAAAAATCTTAACACGTTTACTTCTTTCAGAATTTACTTCTTTAAATCGGTTCACATTCAGTCAGTCATTCATCGTGTTATTTTTATCTTAATCATTTAATCAATCTTGTTTATGACTTTTTCATTCTCTTCAGAACAAAACCTTGTAGAAAATTTATTTTACCTACCTAATTAACAACTATGGTACTACATTAGTCAGTTTGTCTCCAACACCCTTCCATTCCCACCAAGCTACCCACGTTAGTAGGCAATTTCTCCCACACGCAACCATTCTGGGAGAACACAAACGGCGTGGAGCTCCCTTAACCACCTCTTCTCCCACTCGGAGAGGACGACGTAAGACACCAACCACTCTACCAATCCGTTCAAGCACTTCAGGCCCCTGCGCTTGTTTCCCTGGTTTCTAGCGCTCTCTATTTTTTCAGGGGCGCGGCAACCCGACCAGATAAGAGTAGGTTCGGTGCAAACATGTTCACATTGTTTGTGCACGCCGCCGCAGAAGAATGAAACTGAAAAAAAATTCTTTTCTCAGAGACTCACTACTCACAGAGTGTGAGGCAGTAGGAAGTTTGGCAACTTACAATTAAGCCAGATTGGATATAGTGCAACAGTAATGGATACTGCTTTTGTATCATTCGTGGAATACGTGTGAGTGTGTGAAGTGATGTACAAGTGACGTTTTATATGATTGAGACTAATACTGAATGAGTCTGAAAATATTTACTATTCTCAGAGACTCTCCATGAAACAACCGAAGAGTCTTGTTTTGGAATTCGTCACCGTTTGTTTGATCCAAAATAGAGCTTAGACTACGTTCAAGTAAGCCATATTGGATGTAGTGAAACAACAATGGATCCTGATTTTGTATCACCTGCAATTCGTGTGAGACGTATATATATAAAGTGATGTAAAAGTGACGTTTTATATGATGGAGTGTGACAAGTAGATTCAGTTTTTTGCTTACAATTGGCTTTTATATGTACTACTTTTGTAGAACATATTATGGAGAATATGAATTCTTTTTACATTTTTAAGTTGTTGTATAAAACCAAGTCAAAAACCGTTCCGCTTCATTCAACATTACTTCTCGTGATACTTCTTTCCGTCGATATGGTAGATACGTCATTATGCTATCAGCATCCTCTCTTTACTATGTGGGATACTGTGAAAACATTTATTCAGTCTAGTAATTTGATAGTTTCCTTACCTATGCAAGTGACTATAAATTCCGTGAACTCAACAATTTCTGGTAATCGTGTGAAGTATTCCTATTTGTACAGGCTGATTAATTCTTTGTATCCTTGTATAGTTGATGATCTCTTCTTGAAATCTTTAAGCGATGTCGGGAGTGTTGCCATGTTTGTTACATATTTTAAGGGAAATATCCAATATTTGGATAAGTTACCCCAAGAAGGGACTTACATTTTCATTGTCAACAATTGCACTGCAAATGAATTGAAGTTACAGATTGACAATCTTCAATATAAGAATTACTGGAATGCGCGAGCACGAATGCTTGTACTCGTTCCTAAGAACCTTTTTGAAGATATTGATATTAAAACATGGCTTCTCGATGTTCTACTATTGTTCAAGAAATTGCATGTTGTTAATGTCGCGATTGTGTTATGGAGATCAAGCAGACGTGATGTTGAATACAAATTCGTCGAATTTATTGATATTTACACCTGGTATCCTTACACTCAACCATACTGTTCTAACAACACATTACATGTAGACCTGATAGGAAGCATTAAAATCTCCGAGATAGCTTCGTTTAAAAAAATTGATATTTTTCCTGACAAAGTTGCTGGGCATCTAGGTAACTGCCCTTTGAAGATAACCACGAAAACGTTTCCCCCGTACGTCATAGGTCCTCGTTTCAGCAACCATAGGAGTTCAAATGGAATTAAGGATATTTTTTACGATGGCATAGAACCATGTTTTGCGCGCTTTTTGGCATACAAACTTGGGATGCAGTTACGGTATCGCCCTGCACCAAAGGATGATTATCCATGGGCTGATTATCAGAACGGTAGCTGGAAAGGATTGCTGGGGGATCTTCAGCATAACGACTATGACCTAGCGATGTGTGCGTTCTTCCCTACGGAGAATCGTTCTCGAGACTTCGACCAGACGTTTCCAACGTACTACGAAGAGGTAACGTTTTAAATTCCCCTGATAAATTAATGCATGTGTGTGTGTGTGTAAGTAGTTAACGTCTTCTTTCGAGTTCAGTCAGGTAGCGATCAAAGGGAATTGTGTTTTGTTGAATGTGTGCGACACGCACCCACTTGCAATTGTGTGAAATATGCAATCATACATAACTAAATTATTTTACTTTAATTTGGAAGACTGATTTTGTCATAATTTTCAAAATGAATAGTCGTGTATTGAAAAGCATACGATTTCCAACATTCACATCACAATTGTTTTTCTCAAATACTAGAGTGATCTTTCTTCTTCTTATCCGAAGCGACATAAAGAAGAAAATACAATTATGGAACGGATTGTTGAAACGTCACCGTGTAGCTCAGAAGAGCTTTAGAAATGAAATAGTGAGAAAGAGACAGAGAGAGAGAGAGAGAGAGAGAGAGAGAGAGAGAAAGAGAGAGAAAGAAAGAGAGAGAGAAAGAATAGGCAGACAGATAGGCAGACATACAGACTGGCAATCTGACACGCAGACGACGATCAAACAGAAAGAAGCTTTGTTTATATAAAAAAAGTTATAGTAGCAATCTCAATTATGACGTATTTGCATTGCAAATACAATTTAAATGAATTTGTATGTATTTATTTCTTTCAAAACATTATAACTTTTTATATATCTATTATAGTTCCTTGGCTCTTTTACTAGTAACCTCTTCGTCTGAAACTTTTATCTGGTAGTCTCATATTCTGAACACCTGAATGTATTAGAACACAAGCCCTTTTCTTTGAAATAATTCCCAGTTTACAACCTTCCATTTTCAGATGATGTGGGTGGTGCCTCTCGCAGGTGAGGCCGCCCCGATGCGCGCGCTGGTGGCCCTCTTCCCGCTGGACCTCACCCTGGTGGCCCTGGGCGCCGGGGCGGCGTCTGCCGTAGTCCTCCGTCTGGCCGAGGTTTCGTCTGCCGATGCCTCACCGCTGCGGCAGCCCGAGAGGGTCAGAAGCGACGTGCAGAGGGCCAGAGCGCTCTCGGTGTGGATGACGTACGCGTGGGCCGCGTTGCTGGGCGCAGGGGTGTCGGCGAACACAAAACGACTCTTGCAACGCTGCGTGTTTGGCGTGTGGCTGATGGCGGGATTGATTGTGGCCAGTGGGTTTCAGTCCCGAATCATTAGTGCTCTGCAGCAACCCAGGCGGCGACACCAGGTAAGTTATTTAGAATATCAGTTTTTTTTATAAATAAAAATTCTTCCATTAAAATTGAAACAGCTATCACAACATACAAAACAATAATCCGCCCTTCCCTCACATATGCATGTCCAATGTGGCGACACAATTAGGACAATCAGCTCACCCTCAACTCAGAATTAAATCTCGTCATTTGAAATATTTATTACATCCTCCTCAATTCCCCTCATTAGCTATTCAATAATAACAAATCATGAAAATTAAGATAGCTGTTAAGAGCCCCTTTCCGGAACAATGTCTCATATTTTAAATTATGTTTAATGTTTAATTATGCTTACAATAGGCCACAAAATCAATGTAATTTATGTAAAATATTTTCAAACCCTTGGAAGACATTATGTTGAACAAAGCAAATATATAATTAAAAAAAATAAACAAAAAAACCAACAACAACGTTGCAATGAAATATAAACGTAATTTTCTAATGGTCGAAAGTAACAACATAGACTTTTGCGGACGGAAAATATTTAGGGCTGTCCAGGAGATGAAGCGTTCTAGGTCGTTTTGGCAGTCATACTGCGATCTTCCTCAGAAATAATGCATACTTATGCTAAATGTTTTTATGCTGCTATTCGCCCTGGGGAAGGTCGTAGTATGGTGGCTAAACTGTTGACAACAGGACGTGGCGTTTTCCGTAAACCCTATTAGATTACAGGTAGTCACGCCTAATAGTGACTCAACTGTTATTGAAGAAGCTGTCATTAAAGATCTTAAATTACCAAGTTCAAATACAAATACTTGACTTAAATTTGAGAGAAAATTGCACTGCTTACGTCTACATTAATTCAATAATAGAGAGTCAACACCATTTTGTTATAGATCAAGCATTATTGCAATTATAGAACATGAATGTTCTGGTTCTCCGACAAAGATATTAATATTAATGGTAGTGAGACTCCCTTTGATATTTGCTAATCCTACCTTCTATTAACTATTCCACCTAAACACAATAATGGTCATGAATTCATAATTGAGGGTCATGCCCCATCTCATTAATTTCATTGAACAGTCTGTTAACGCTTTACATGTAATGGCTAATGAATACATGCGAATAATACATTATAGTAACAATATGATGATTGACCGGGCATGTGATGAAGTATTAGTATCACGAGAAAGGGATTAGAGCCGATAATGAGTGGCATTTATTCAATTGTCATTGAGCAACTATGGAAGGCTTTTGGGCAGATAGTGGAGAGATGTTCTTTTTTTTCGTGTAGGCTACTGTTTTCATATCACCTTTTGAAATGCGGGGATGGTGAATATTTATGATCACTCTTCAAACAAAATTGCTTTTTTTTTTTTTTTGTTATTTAAGGTCGCATCAACTACTAGATCATTAGCGACCACTATTGCTTGTAACGATATGGAAACTGTGGGTTGACACGATGATAGGGGGTGAAAGAACGAAACACAATACAACCATGCCCGAGGCGGGACTCGAACCCTCGATCCTTGGGTCCGGCCACCGGATCGGCAACAAAATTGTGTTAATTAATCAAAATGATGTTCCTTTTCAGTAAGAATTCATAGAATAAAATAAAGTATCCTTGAAATCAATTCTTGCGTTTTATCGTTGTATACTTTTGTTCCTTTTTATATCTCTGTGTTTTTGTTAACTATATCTAAAATATACGAAGAGACCATGGGTGGGTCTAAGTTAGTATTAAACCAATTCCTGGATTTACCAAAATAGTTGATATATTTAGTAAAGAAAATTTACATAAATATCCTACTTTACATCCTGGGGTAACAGACTTGAGTTTAATAATAGGTTCAAGAAACAGGTCTTTAGCGATTTCCCTTCGTTACTTCAAGAATAAGTCTTTACACTGTTCCGGCTTCTAAAGAGTCCATATTTTCAACAATCCGGATTATATTACGGTTATTGTTAAAAAATCTGTGGCGCTAATCATAGATTTATGCCAATCGTAACAAAAGAGAAAATTTGGAAAACTTTATTAATTGCATCAAAAACTATTCTTTAGATGTTTGAAAGTAAATAAAGGTTCCTTAAACAATATTATAGTAATTAACGACTACTTCTGATGAAAGATATTAATCATAAAACGAATATGTTGTATCAAAATTATTATCACAAGATCTGCCTGAATCTCTTCCACCTTGCGGTCTATAGATAACGCCTGCTTTGGAATACATGTCTATTCCATTCTTTCAACATACCTGTGTGTAAGATTGAACTTTGTCATTGATTTCTTGAACATTGTTATGTTTCTGATGTTTAGTGCAATCAATAAGTCAATTTTCCTTGCAAAATATGTGTCAAACATTATTTTTTATTTTTTATATTGGTATTAGTAAGAAAACTCTTACGTTTTTCACCACCAATCACTTCTGGAAAACTTTTGGTAGCCAAATACTTCCAAATTTTCCGAAAATCTTTAGAGTTCATTAAAGTCTGTACTCATTAGCATCGTACACTATTTTCCTTCACTATATGATTTCAAAATTTCACTTTATTTTCCTTCTATTCTGAAGTTGCTCCAAATTGCTAACAGTCCATCTAAAGTAATATTTTTAAAGTCCTAAGATTTTTATAAATAAAAATCGATTAAATACTAATGACTTTAATACTTATTAACGTTAAACGCACATTTGAAACTTTGGATAAGGATGGTAGTAGTTATAATGTTACAATATTTAAGCTTTATTGCCTTATTGTCTACGGAGATAAAATTGGTCGATTCACTTAAATGAGAAAGTCAATGCTTGTTCTGCAGCAGTTATAAACTCGTTAACCATTACATTTTTAATAATTTAAATTAATATTTTATTGGGCCAAAAATTCCACAATCAGCCGAACACACCTAACAATGTCGTAAAGTGTACGAAAACATTCTGAAAAAATGCGAGCAATTTGAAGATGCCTCCTACAACCGCTCTTCTCCCCCCAAAAAATTCAAAATTTAACTGAAACTTTGATTTAAATTTCGCAGAAATGAAGTTTTCACCTTTCTTGTCTTACGCTTAACTTGTTCTAAGCTTCCCATAAAATAAACATATTACTTTTGACAGAGTCTAACGCTGTTTCAAACGCTAAACATCTTAAAATATTTAAACTAACAGCATTTTCGTGAGAACGGATATTTTAAGTATGGTTGACGCGAAAACTCCCAAATGATTAACATGAGGGTGATCTGTGATTTATGAAGTATTGGAAAGAAATATCCTTGAAATCGTTATAACTACGAAACAATAAAAGGAACAGGCTTGAAAACTTGAAACGCGAATAGCATCATTGAATCAATAATTTAAGAATGGGTATAACTTTTTTCTATTAAATGTAAAAAACAAACACAGAAAAACACCTAATATAATATAATATGATGTAATAGCGAATACGTGGAATTCTACACGTAATAAATAGGGAATTTTCAGAATCAAATGTCAAATCAAATCAAATAGGGCTTAGTTCATTTGCACAAAGATAGAAAAATTTCGAAACTGCTATTCATTTAAGGATTACGTACACCAAATTATTATTCACACGGAACATGTTTGGCAGGTGTCGTCGACCCAGGACATCCTCGCGGAAGGCCTGCGCGTGGAATGGTCCGCGGGCAGTGAGATCTTCTTCAACGAGTCCAAGGCGCGTGACGCTGCCATCCTCGACCGCCACGTGGAGGAGGACAACGTGACCCGCACGCTGGAGCGCGTCGCAGCCTCCAAAGACACCGCCACCGTCGCCACGCGCGCCTTCGCCACTTACTCCGCCCGCCAGCGCGCCCTGGCCACCGGGAAAGGTGGGCGTCACTTCGCCTCCTTTACGCTTACTCTGCAGACTACTTCCTGTATGAAACTATTGGTGCTGAACAGCACACACTTTCTCGCATCGTTTCTAAATTTGCAATTTTCGAAAATTCAGAGTTCGACAATAATGAGACTCCTCCCATTCTTTTCACCCCCACCCCCCCCTCTTTCAAACTCCCAAAGTCTTGAGTCCCGTTCAGATCGATAAGTGAATATTAATTTTGGAAAAATTGGGCTACAAATTTTGTCTTTAATCTATATTTTGGTATCAACGATGAAAAAAATATGAATTATAGATACACCAGGAAGAGTTTAGGAAGTAATTTATTCTATATAGCAACTAGATTCATCTACTTTTACAATACTACGAGCCCGACAATAGGAGTTTGTTTCTGCCAAAATTGCGCCGATATCCGGTGCACGATTACATGACTTTCCCTTCTTACCAAGTACCTTCGTAAGGACGAGACTGTAAAAAGAACATAAATAAACAAATAAATTTAGATGAAAATGAAAATTCATACCAAGAACAACGTACACCAGACTCTGTCCTAAATGTTTCGAGTTTTTGGCAAAAAAATTTCCCCTGTCCTAGAATAAATGTTCTAGAATAAATATCTTATAAGAATAAAGTAAAAATACTTATAAAGGTGGCATAGGTCCTAATTTAAGGTTTAATTCTAAATTTTGGAAAATTTCAAAATTTTTCATGCGTCTTCCCACAACTACAAAATTGAAGATGGATATTTTTTTCTTCATATAAATTTGTTTCTCCGTAGTCAGTTCTTTCATATAGATCATGCACATTTTTTGAAAATTTTAGTCCTTTAGCGCAATAGTGCTTGCAATATAAAAAATTACAAAAACAAGTTTTTCTCAAAAATCGTTCCAAATTTTATCTTTAAACGTTGGGTAGGGATAGTGCTAAAGGTACTCTATAAGATGACATATCTGCCAAATTGCTCTATTATTTTTTTTATTCAAAAATTACAAACATGTATTTTTTTGACTTGTCTCTCACGTCATTAACATTTACAGTAGTGGCAATTTCTTTACGTTATGCATTTGTAAGTATATGTGCTTTAAATATTGTTAGATAAATTTTCCAGGAAACTTAACAGTTTTCTGTGAAAATGAGCTGAAAATTCGGCATTTTCAAAAACGCTCAAACGATATTTTCTCAAAAATGATTCCACATTTTTTCTTCACATTTTCCCAATAGATAGTGCACAGTGTAAGACCATATAGAATTAATTTTGCTGCATTCATTTGTTTTTCTCAAAAATTACACTAATGTAATTTTTTAATGATTTTTTAGTCCTTGAATATGCACATTTCCGGCAATTTGTGAACACTATTGCATTTGTGATGAAGTGCTTGAAACGAAATCATATGAAGTTTTTTGAACACTCAATAGCTTTTTTGTGAAAAGGGGTTCAAATTTCCAATTTACAGTTGCGTCTAAATGCTATTTTCTTAAAAATGGCTCCAAATTTTTCCAAAGAACTGTACCATTTAGGACGAGGTTTTAGTGTTCTATAATATTCTTAAAATTATATCTCCGTTCTTCTATTAGGAAGCTGAAATATTAATTTTTTTTAAATGTTCTTTGGGCAACGGTAGATATCAGCTGGCAATATGTGGCAAGTCCGAATAGCTAGCCGAGGCCAATGGAAATAGAAAATTAACACGGGAAAGTCTCTGCCATTACGTAGCACCTCTAATTAATAATTTGTACTTATAGGAGTTACAGTTATTTGAATGTGTTCATCGATTGGTGGATATGCTGCTCTGATTCGATTTAATTAAAAGTTTTAAGATGTTTTGAGAACTTATTGAATCACACAATGAGAACTTCAAACACATAAAATCTCTTCAGAATTTAATTCAAAAATACTTCATGATATATAATGACAAATTTTACAAGAACAATAATTGTATAGCAAATTATAATATACCATTACGTACGAACAAATGTAGATTGTCCTGAACTAATACAAAAACGTGCCTTTCTTTATTGACGCAGGTATGTTTTGGTTATGGAGAATCTTTTTAAATAAAAATATTTCCGAAACGTTTTCCAGAGTCACCGTTCTTCCTGTTCCCTGCTGTGGGCAGCGCCTACAACGTGGTTATGTACTTGCCCCGAGGACATCCTCTTCTAGACCGAGTGGATCGCGTCATGCGAGCAGCTTCAGAAAATGGTCTCCGCGTCAAGTGCATGTCCGATTTCATGAGGGAGAATTTGATGTCAAGCAGCATTGTGCACCGAGAGAGGCCAATGAGAATGCAGCAGTTGAAACCGGCTATAAATGTGCTGCTCAACGGTTGTGCTATCGCAACGGGCGTTTTCGTGTTGGAAGTGATAGTGAGAAAATGGGAATGTGTGGTAAAAAATCTTCGTACATTGTCACGTCCATACTCATATGAGATTGACTCATCGAGAAGAGACGATTTTATTCCGGCTTGAACATTTATGGAAGATTTTTCTTGGAATTGAGCATTTGTAAAGTCCTTGTAATCGTGACCCAAAGTAATTACGAATCATCAGAAAAACTTCCAAGAAGCATTAAAGATTGCCGTATGGTTTCTATAAATGCTTTACAATATGAATACTGTTTGCTGGGCAGTTCAGAGATGCTGTTGGAGTTAGATTATACCTTATTCGAGTTGTGAGTGTTAGTTCGTCGATTATTCTGATAGAAATAAAAGAGGCTATTAAGTTGTAAGAAATGTCAGATAAATAAATTATATGTACATATTTGCAGATTTAAGAAAGTACAT
Source organism: Gryllus bimaculatus (assembly GCA_017312745.1). Classification (NCBI taxonomy): domain Eukaryota; kingdom Metazoa; phylum Arthropoda; class Insecta; order Orthoptera; family Gryllidae; genus Gryllus; species Gryllus bimaculatus. The sequence goes on along the minus strand of BOPP01000084.1, from coordinate 4,748,360 downwards.
TTGAATCGGAGAAAACAAAATCGTTCTATGTGCGGGAGCTTCAAATTTTGACGATGAAGTAAAAAGGTTGTAAGTTCCAGACATCGATTATTTTCTCATAACATTAAGAGTTGACGGACACTACACGTCACGGAGTTCACGGACAACGAACTTTTATGCATAGAACGTTCAATTTATATTTTAATAACACTTTCCCACAGCTAACTCAAATCCGGCAAAATGTGACATCGAACCTTTTTGTTTGGACCGATTCATTTACTTTGAGGACCATAGCATGTTGTTTTGATAAATTTTCATTAAATATATTTCAAAGTTTCTAGGCGCCTCCTATGGGCTTTGTTTGTGGCATAGGTGGAAGCAAACGTCACTCGCTGCATGGTAAGATTCGGCATGCGGAGTTTTCTTCAACCAGGTATCTCCCAACAGCTGGTACCGCCCGTCACGGGCAAGCTCTAAGCTCTCGACTGAAATCTCGACTATGTAGTAGTGTAGTGCATGCATGTGTGTGTAAGTAATGAGTGAGAGTAGATCGAAGAGCAAGAAAAAACGCGTGCGGAGCGTGGCCCATTTGTTAGGGCACTGCTCCGGCATTCGCCTGGTGTTAACCGGAGAAACAATGGAAAACTACCGAACAGAGCAGCCGGCCGCTAGAATTCTCATCCACACTGTGACTGAATACGACCTTGCTACGTAGAAAGCGTCGGAAACACTGCTATAGATGAGACACGAATCCTAGTACCTCTCGGTAAGAGGCGCTGCAGCGCTATGAATTGATTCCACGAGCAACCAGAATGTTAAGTATGGAAAATAAATCTGAGAGAAAATGAGGAAAGTTCTCAATATTTAGTTGGACTTTTTTTTACATTTTGGCAAAGCTTATTAAGCTATATTTCATGAAATTTCCTCTGAAATTGTGATTTCGACAGCACATACTTTCTCGCATTGTTTGCAACCTTTGAAATTTACGAAAATTCATAGAAATCAACAAAAATTAAACTTACTCTATTTGTTAATTTCTTTGTTCTATTTGAAAAAAATATTCCAAAAAAAGATGTCATTTTTGAGATTATATTAAAATTGTTAAAGCATCATGTAAAATAAATTAAATTCACAGAGCCTCGAGATCGGGAAAATCGAATAGGAAACATCAGTTTTGGAGAAAATCGCTTTAATGCTAACTTTGGTCTTAAACCGACAGGCAAACCCACAAAAGAACCGCCAGATAGACCGATAGACGTGTCGTAAACCAATTTTTCGGTACAAGGAATCGCAATACGCGAATTCTGACTACACGAAGTCTTAGAGAAAGTAATCTACTGAATTTTGGAGCAATATTTATTCACTCGTTTGATATAAAAGCTACAATTGTAGATTTTTCTGGCGGAAATGGCCTCTTTCCGCTACTACATCACAATATTTTCTCTATACTCCGTAAGTATAGAGTAGAGTTGTCGGTACCATAGGAATAGGAATATCTCACCTTCAACTCACGTATTATTTTAGGTTCTATTGTAATAGACAAAATTATTGAGTTACTTACGGAAATATTGCAAAATGGGAACGTTAAAATGATATGATGTATGAACTACTCATTATAATATTCTCAGTAAATCATGCAATAAATGACTTTTTTGTATACATTATAAACAACCGTTTTCCATTAACAAAATCGTTCCTAATATGGCATATTATTGCACGAATCATTACGCCATTGCTATTTCTGCACGAAATATGTGCAATCCCTGACGTAATATTCACGGCTCCTATGTATTATCAGTTATGGAGTTTAAAGAAGGCAGAGGTACCATGTACAAGTAAATAGATTGCAGTTTTCACTGTAAAAACTTATTTTTAAAAACAGATTTATTAATTTATTACTCCTTTAAAATTATATTTAGTTTTTATTTGGTAATATAACAAGAAAAAAACATCATATTAATTCTTGTAAACATGTACATTAATTGTACAATTTGATAAATTGGTCAGTGACACTCCAGAATATGCATTTATATCTAAAGTGCTTGTTTTTTCTTTGCTTTCAGCATTAATCAATATCTTGTTATCTATTTGAATCTTGTTATTCACCGATTCTTCGATGTATCACTCGGCTACACTTGTAGCCACCATCCTCCATGATGTTTAAGTGTTGTGGTATCACTACCATTATCTGCGAGAAACGTTGCGGATGATCTCCTAAACGAATGACCGGAGTACTTTTCTGCATTTGGTAATTTTAAAAAAATTGCAATATTTTTTGGTATTTTTGCAAATATATTGATACCAATTGGATTGCAGCTGCATTTGCCACGATTGTAAAACAAAAAAAATGTTTAACATGTGAGGGTCTTAAGGAAATGTATTTTTTACAGACTTCAACATAATTAAATTCTTAACTGGATACGATAGTAAATATTCTGGGCTTGTCATTTTTTGTCGCTTTAATGTTCATTATCAAAACAGAACCTTCCTCTTTCACATCTTTGATGCACAAATTGTACAATTCGATACGTCTACATGCACCAAATATGCCAAAAATAGCAACAACCTGAAAATCATACCAGTTATTAATACAATACACTAGTTAATAAATAAAACGTAACTATTATTGCCATTATTATACCTTCATTAAAAAAAATTTCATCATCAGCTTTTGTAAGAAATGTGTTTACATCTTTTTGGGAAAATACTATTGCCTTTATGAAAAGTTCTAATACCAATATTGTCTTTGATCTTTAGCATTGTCTTTAATTTGGAATAAGTGCACCATAGTGTCGGTCGACGCTTTACAATAAATTTGCATGTTTTTCATCCATCTATTTCCTAAACTTTAAGTACTCTTTCTCATAAAGTTTGCAAGACTTTTTCTGTATTAAAGCATTTTCTGCTTTCGCAGCTTCTTCTACAATTTCTCTGGGCAAATCCATTATGTTGGAATCGTGACTTTAAAACTTATTGCCATTTGTAAACAAATTAGTTGCTTAGGTAGCATTCATGACGTCATAACATGAATTCGAGAACTACTACAACTACGAATTAAAACTTAACACCCAAATTAATTTTGCTTCCTTAAATCCTTATAATACTGATACGCATAAAAATAGTGTATGCAACTCGTTTATAATGTTACTTTTTTGCACTCATAAGAAGATATTACCGAACTAACTCCTAACGTCCTTCGTTCGGTAATATCTTTTTATTCGTGCAAAAAAGGACATTATAAACTACTATTATCATCGTTAAGAAAAACGTTCCCATATAATAAGGACAAAATCGGAGGAGATTACATCTTCCATCATTTTTAGTATCAAAACGGCAGTCAATGAATTCTGACTGACAGTAACACAAACACTCAGTGAGTGCAAACACGCTGGTTGCAGTTTTCCATCTGTTGCACACTGTATTGATAATCATTTGTTGACAGTTATTTCTTTACTATATTCACTACAATTAAACTCCCATTCATTGTTGCACAACATAAATATAATTTTAAGAAACCATGTACATGACGTTATTAGTTGCCTGTAATATGAACTATTTGTATTTCTCGTATGTGATTTCCTATAAAATGTTAATCGATATTTAATTCACACTTTCTTTAGCACTTTATGTAACTAATATTAAAACAAGTGGTGCTACAGCAGAACGTACTTTCTCGCAGTATTTCCAGAACATCAAACATGCAAGAAAGGTAAATTTCACATATTTATTGAACTTACAGAACTAAAGAGTATCCAATATATCACATTATGCATGCGTTCGAAACGACTATATCATTACCTTATGCATATCTGTATATACATTCTTTCCAACTTTAATAAACTTGAATATACCATTTTATAGAGAACATTGTAACAGTAGCGTTAAGTAATAAAATATAACCATTAATAATACTATATAATAAAACTATCTCATTTTTTTCTTTCTTTTTATGTCGCCGTTCAACAATGAACTTCGTAAATTATATATCACTGAATTGTTGCCCCACACTGCATATGCATTAGCCAGAAATGAAAAATTGTTTGCTACTTCAATAATCGGAAATTAAAAGTATTTATTCTCCTGTTACTCCTACATACATAGCCAACTTGTTGAAAATGATGTATTTACTAGTTTATAAAATTTACAGTGAAAACCATGCATATAGTATTCAGAGTTTTCCATCTCATTTACTAGTCTCACTTCGTGCGACGCATATTTGCCATAACATGGTTATAACTACTTGTGTGAAAATCAGCCCCCTCAGCCTTTGAGTAAATACTCATTTACAATTGCTCCTCGCATCCTCCGCTGCACTGGTCCGTTCTGGATCGCTTTGCTTCACCCACGCCCTCATTCCCATCCGCTCACGCGTGCGCCCGCCCGCTCCCACCTTCCCCTGCCCGGGGCGGCGGCGTGGCGCGTGCGGTGGCCATCGGCGGATGTTCCTTAGCGCCCGCCCAGGTGCATCGCTCCGGGCGCCTTTTTGCCCACATTAACCTTGCGTTGCGGAAAAATCGTCCGAAACGCCCCTTCCCTGCTGCGGGCGACCGCCTGCCAAACACCCCTCACAGCCACGCCTATTCGTGCTTAGGCCCACAACTCGCCGTCTGTTGGCCTTCCGCTCGCCCTTCGTTCCTCATTCACCCGCCCTCCTTTCACCCTCTAATTCCACTCCTCTCGCCTTCTGCGCGCCCTCCACTCGTCCGCTGCTTTCCTTCCGCTCGCTCTCCACTCACCCTCTGCTCCCACTCCTCTCGCCCTCCGTTCACCCGCGGCCTACCTAAGCTCGAACCCTTCGCTCACTCCGCTCACCATCCTCTCGCCCTCAGTCTAGCCCTCCGCTCGCCCTCCACTCGCCCTCCGCTCGCCCTCCGCTCGCCCTCCGCTCGCCCTCCGCTCGCCCTCCGCTCGCCCTCCACTCGCCCTCCGCTCGCCCTCCGCTTGCCCTCCACTCGCCCTCAGTCTATCTACGCTCGCCCTTCGCTCACTCCACTCGCCCTGCGCTCGCCCTCCACTCGCCCCCCGCTCGCCCTCCACTCACCCTCTGCTCGTATTTCTCTTGCCCACCGTTCACCCTCAGCCTACCCACGCTTGCCCTTCGCTCACTCCGCTCACCCTTTTTTCGCCCTCCGCTCGCCCTCTACTCACCATCTGCTCCTATTTCTGTCGGCCTCCGTTCACCCTCAGCTTACGCTCGCCCTCCGCTCGCCCTCTGCCCCTCTTCACAGCGCCGCTCTCTCTCATCCCCCATCCTACACCGTTCCCCTTCAACTGGACCTCCGCTCGCCTTCGCGCAGATGGTGATAACACAATAACTGGTCATTGACTTTCATAATTCTAAATGCATTGGCAACATCAATACACTGAAAAGCAGTACCGTTTCGAAGAAGCATTTTCTGTCCCTTTTGCTAGCTCACGAAGATGAATGATTACGAAATCAAGTCACGTTCAGGGAAAGTTTACGAGGTGAGTTTACGAAGTGACTTTGAAACGCGATCTACTATTATCAATTGTTCTACTAATCGAAAGCAAGAGGAAAGCTATGCAAGCATCAAACTTTTTCCTATTGTTTCTTTGCTCACATGAACACCGCCTGTCACTCAATGTTAGTCGAATGCGTTGTTACTTGTCGACTCATGTGATCATCTTGTGCAACATTCATTAACATGAATACATAAAAAAGAGCATGTCATCTCAGAGAAGACTTGTAGATGAAAAAATACATTGAAGAATGCGGCGGGTGCTTTCTCCACTCTACATATGCCGAGGTGTTATTTCAAAGTGGATTACTAGGATTCGGCTGCATGAGAGAACGGATGTCTACTTGTTGGCCAACCCAATCTCAAATGCTCTTAAATGCGAAGAAAGTAAACGCAATAAACATCATGCACGCATATATTTATTCATTTTCATGTTATATATACGTTATATAGGTTCATTCATTTTACTTCTACGTTTTGATCACATCAAATCATATCACATGTCCCACTCTGTAGGGTGATGTGGCGATTCTGCAATGCATATTCACTAAGAAAGCATTTTTTTATGAGCGACAAGAACTTGATTCGAATAGAAAAAGAAGAAGCTAAATGTTCCAGTTTTAGGTGATTCTTTTACGTGAAATAGTAAAGTCCGTTAAAATTTGCATTTCAACATTAACAAAACAGCTTGCAATATGGTTTCTCACAGAAATCTTTCAAATTATCACGATCTCCTTCTGATAAAACTCTACAATTTAGTGGCGCCACATTAATCTTCAATATTTGACACAACATAATCAGTAAGATCAAGAATTTTTTCGAGATACTTGGTCTCAAAGTGAAGCAGTTATGTTCAGTTACTTCTGGAACCAAATCTGCCTAGGTTGTCTGTATAGGTTCAATAAAATGACACGAAATACCAACAAAAATATATAAAAATAATAAAATCACTGAAGTTATTTTTTAAATGCATTACGTCAACGAGGGGAGAAAATTCATAAAATTATATATGTTAAAACATAAAAATTAAACTGATCGCGAAAATGATGGAGCAGACTTAAAAACAAATTGTCATTGTTTGACGATACTTCCTTCACATCATCACATCATTAAGATGTAATGGAAAACAATATGGTGTCCTAATTACATTACATATCGTATCTATAATTCTTCCACTGAGTCATGCTTTGGTCTTGGGGCAACAAGTCTCAAGTCATCATATTTAGCATTCATCTCCTTCCTCGTGTTTTGAATGCCTTCTCATTCCCAAAGCTACACAAAGTAGTACATTCTGCAAGACGGAGACGTGTTTTTTGGACGTGTCGAGGCTGAGAGCGGGAAATCGTCGCCAGGAAGAGGGTCATTTGACACACGGACAGCAACCATTTCGAGATGAGCTCACGATGCTCTGCACCATCATTGGCTTTCATTTTTTCGTGTTTATGGACATTTTATCGTTGATATGGCTATTCGGAGTTTCCGCGAAGCGATTGGGTTTTGAATTGTTTCGTAAATATCCTTTACGGGTTAAAAGACAACTTTTAATTTCTAAAGTTGTAAACGCTTAAACAGTAACTTCTTATCGTAGGAAAGATGGAACAAATTGTCCTTCAGTCTCTTGTTGATCCATCGCAAATGCGTTATATCGTTGTTTTGCGACTGTTATGTTGATAATACACTAGATGAATGGTATTAGTTTACACATTTTACTATTCATATAATATACGAATGCTGCAAGGGATGGGGAAGATGGATTATCTGTTCTTATTTTGTTGTTATTTTTGCGTCGACTCCCCGTTTATTTAGTTATGTAGAAAATATTCTTGAGCTTCCTACTTGCCAAGTTCTGAATGTAGGTGATGTCGTGTGATTTGGAGAAAGAGATAGATGGCAATCATATATAGGTTATTATTGGAGAAGCTATTGCACGCTGAATGAACAATTATCTTTTAGTTATAAGGTCTTTGAAGACCTGCCTATCTACAAAATGATCAATGTTTCCTTGTTGAAGTAATATATACAGTTCTTTACCATTAATTCACTTTGTAATTTGTCACTTTTCACTTAGACTTGTTCATAATTTAACTACAACTTTAGCCACTACTCATCAGTGTATTTACTTCTTGAATACACATTCATACATCATTAGACTTATAATGTCATCACTGTTCGGCACCCAGTAACGTCAAGACATTCCGTACGCAATTTTGGGGCAACTACTCTTTATCAGCACGTCTGTTGTAGGCGACGACCAAAGTACGAGTGACAGCGCAGATTGCTGTCGTAAGACTGATTCTCATGATCTCTGAGTCAATGTACTCGCGGAAGCACTGAATTACCTACACTATTCACATTATATATATATATATATATATATATATATATATATATATATATATAACTATTACATGTATACGTATTTTTATTACTCAAATATTTAACATGTTTAAATTATATTTCACCATATTCTATAATTTTACAATATTCTTTTTTTCTATTACTATCTGAAGTAAACCGGCGTTATAACGGTGTTTATTTATAGCAGTTATTGAACTCATCACACTTATTAAGTATAAAAATGGATAAATTGTTGCGAAAAAAGCAAAAACTAAAATAAAATAAACCTCCAGCACACGCTAAACCTTATTCTTCTCCACTCCGCTTCGGCAGCCGCCCTCATTCCCCTCGCGATCTCCCCTGCCCCTGCCCATCGCCATCTCGTCCAGCCCTGCCCTTGCCACTCTGACCGCGTTCCGACTAGCCTGCGCCGCTGCTCCGCAATACGTAGATAGCGGATTAAACCGACTGGCGGATTCCAATTGCGTAAAATATAATGTAATGGTGGAAGTTCAAAATGGAAGCATCATGTTGAACTATTACATGTTAAGATGTATTAGTATTAAAAAAACTGAAAATACTGTTATCGGTTGAAACGTTTTCGCATGGCATACAGACATACATATATTTTTTTTAGTGTTAGGCACTATTTTGTATTTTCTATTATATCTTATGTTACGTATAATATAAAAAGTGAGCAAATAAAATTCATTAATTTTCATATAGGGAACAAATATATTCTCTAATCTTGATAATCTCAAATTATTATAATTTGATTAACTTTCTAATTATTATGACGTTTGCATAAAATGTTAATACATATTTATTATATAGTTATTTATACATATTATATAGTTATTTTCATAAAATAACTATCATAATATTCCGGAAGTTTGTAATATTAGAATGAAAGTATGTCAAGTCAAACACTGTAGTAATTTTATCACATAATTATAAAAAATTTAAATTGATACTGGTTATTCAGATGACGGAGGAGACTATCATAATCAGTAAAAAAGCGTATCAAGTTCCTAATACTAATAATCAGCAATTACCGAAGCGGCAAATATTTTCACTTTCACTTCCTCCTTAGAGGTTTCAGTGTTTTGTTGAAATTCAAGGGAAATAAAGCGAAAACATTAAAAAATTTTGCATATGCAACAAACTACAACGAAATATATCGGAATGATTACTTGAACGATTGAAAGTGCATCATGCCTTTCATTTATTTTATAATAAATATTTCATTCACAATTAGTTGCACTTCACAAAAATAGTTTTTTTCTGTTCACTACTTTCGTAGTTTTCAAACAAACTTTATCATTGTCATTGTTCAAATAATTTCTTAAATTCCCTCCATTTTTTAGAATAGGCAGGCAAAAATGATCTCCATAATAATATTGCCCTGTAGTTTATAATCACTTAACAGTCGTCAAGGCCTTTGGAAACCATTTTTGTTATTTTAAATTTCAAAGACCGTTCATCAAAAATTCATCAAGGAAAAAGCTACTTTTTCCAAATTATTAAATAATCTAGCTGATATTGACCTAGCAATTCCGAACATTTTCTGAATTTCGTTCACTCGTCTCGTAGTTCTTGTGTAGTGTTTTAATGACTCGAAATATCTCATGGACGAACCGATTACTTATCAATCCTTTGTGTATGATCGTGCCCCAAAATATTCAAGGATAACACTCATGTGCCACCGATACATATACATATGCACTGCAAAAAAAGACAGTACCATTGAACCCTTTGAAACTTGACTCTTTAGAGAGTCTCAGCAGGGAGTCTCAGCAGCAACTATGCGAGGGTGTTAGCGAATACATGTTGTAACAATGTACAATACATCGCCAAAGGTCACAGTGCTTTACTAACATATATAATCCTAATCCCTTCCTCACGATATATAGGGATACTTTCGTAGTGTGTCACTAGCCGTTACAGACGTGCTTAAAAATAACGACAGGATATTGACCGATTTTACGTTTTAGAGGTAAAATCCAAAGCCTCGAAATATGAGGTTCCACATTCGTGTTCCAACGAGTTTCCACAAACAGTGCTGAATAGTTGGGACGCCACGTCACCATTGCTTGAATGAGACGCCTACAGGTCAGCTACCCTTTCTAATCAGTTCAACGCGGTTGCTGGAGTAGTCCCTTGAACAACAGGCGACAGAGTTTGTTTCCACAAATGAGTGGTGGCTTCCACGCCTCCCACCTTCTCAAATTTGTTTGGACAAGTTTACCTCCTTCTCCACCCTAATCGTCCACAGCTCTTTAGGGTATTGGTGTGAATACGTGAATCCCCATGAGAATACATGGAGATTGTTAGTAGTTTGTGGCATTATTGATAGCTCTCATTAGTACTTATAATACTAAGGGTCGTGACTTTTAAAGAGCCCGGAAGACGCGCGTTGTAGACGGATGTCAGAACAATAAACGAACTGGATAAAATCACTGTAAAAAGAAAGTAAAGGTGTAGACTTTGTGGCTAAAACCAGTAAGACACCATCCAAATCACATATGTTCACTTTGTCAACTTCTCCGTCGTTTATCTTTGCATTCTCTTTCAATTTCATTTGCATCTTATTACGTTCTTCTCCCTTTATGAAGACTCATTACCGTGGTTTTGAGCACTTGCTTCGTCTCCACTAACTTTCTTGACTGGTGGAAGGTCGACTAAGTGTGGCCCGGCGTGTTGCAACACCGCCGCCACCGATCCCTTACCGCTTGCTGAGTTATTAGCATTCTCGATTGGATTTACCTCTCCAATTTCCCTCCGTTCATCTCCGCACCTTCCTCTTCCGTGATACTTTATAGCACTTTCTATTAATCGTTGGGCCTTTAGTTATTGTTCTCTCGGCCAGAGTTGGTTAGTGAAGCAGATTAAACTAGTACGTATTTATTAGATATCGCCTCACAACGACGATACTCAGGATTAATATCTGTTTGATCTGCGAGTAACTCGACATAATTGGACCGAATAAGAGCTTAAGAATGTTTCCTGGTTACCAGGCTACAAACTTAGGGAAAATTAAAGTAAATTATTGTGACTACATAAAATTGGTGAGGGATCATGTCAAAACAATTCTATTGTATAAATTTGATATGAAACTGAGAAAGTTAAAATGATCTTAATGGGTTAGGAGCAGATACTAGCAATAATATAATTTTAAAGATGTTTAGAGCCAATCTGAGGATGTAGATAAATTACCAGCTTTCCGAAATAGAAAACTATTAATCAGAGGAAGAACATTTTGTGAATTATGACGTTCTTTTCAAAATTCAAAATGAAAGTAGACATGTATCTTGCACGTTATGTAGTGTTTTACGGTAACTCAACATTTTACTTAAGTATTGCGTGAGTAATTGGACCTTATAATTTCGCTTCTGAATCATCTAGAGTAGTAATTAGGTGATAGATAAAGTATTTACTTTGCTGAGTATTCATGCAGATTCCTCAAATCTAAAACTTAGTATTGTATTCCCCAATTAAAATAAAATGTTCTAGAATAAACTTTATTGTATAAATGTAAATGCTAGTCTATGAGATATATTTCATGCCTGCATACAACAAAATACACCATTAAATGAAAAACTGACAGCGCTTTTATTCAGTGCGCAAAACAGTTCACGAATTTTCTGACTAATAAAAATGATCAGTAGTCTAAATGTTAATTGCAATAAATATATAGTGAAACTAAACATATTACACATTCTACAAACACAGGCTATTAAAAACGCATAAATATTCTATTGTTTTAATTCATATTGTTGTTTTTATTCAGGTCATTTCAGTTCCCATTAAGCCGGTGAAAATACTGTTCTATGAATAAAAATGAGATTCCACGGGAGAAAACTACAGCACGTTACATGTCGTAACCTTAGATCCACAGCCTGCAGGCACGCCACATGTGGCCACCTCCTGAACCTCCTCCCCACACGGGATCGGTAGCAAGTTAGATCTCTTATTATTCGCGCGAGTTCCGGAGAGCGAATTATGCCTGAAGAAGCGGCTCGAGCAGGCAGAGGCGGCTTGGCGCGCGGCGGGCGGCCGGCTTAGGCAAATCCTCTTAGGGCCTCGCGAGGGGGGGGGGGAGCCGCCAACTTTGATTCCTCCACCGCTGCCTCCGCGACTCATTCGGCCCCGCTCCGCCTCGCCTCGCCCCGTCCCGCACACGTTAAACATTTATGTGGCCAGGGATTTTTGCGTATGAAAGAAAATAAGAAAAATAATAGCATTTACGGCGTAACTACCATTATTTATTATTTTCTTTATCTTCTTTTCTGTTGCATCCATCACTCTCACTCTTCTCTTATCTCCATATTACCCTTTCTTTATCCTCTCCTCACTCATCATCCCCCTTCTTTGTTCTTTTTTTCTCACCCCGTTCTTGTGAACGTTCTCTCCATATTCAACTTCTTTCATCCCTTTATATCTCTGTTCTCTCTTCTCTTCATTCTCTCCTCCCTTCTATACCTTCTCTGTCTTCCATCATATGTCTTTCCTTCTTTGTTTTCCCTTCTCTTCATATTAAAACGTGTTACTTTATTCGGTTTTTCTCGCCCTTGGACGGAGGTGGATATGATGATGATGATGATGAAGAATGTTGAAGAAGGGATGAAAAATGTATTATGATGAGATATAACAGTGATGAGATATTCCAGAAGCATCTTTAATACGCGCTGTACTTTATATTTCATTTTTGTTGTAATTTTAAAATATAAAATAATTTTGAATATTGAGTATTCCTTTACGTTGATACTGGAATGATCATTCGAAATTGATACTGATTCGATACTGATAATGATTAGATACTGATAATTCGATATCGATAATGGATAGAGATAAGACAATATTAGGGTAAGGTATCCTAATGTGGAATACGTTCCTAATATGAAATATCGAGTTGTCGGACGTGCAATGAGCAGAATTCTGATGGCAAAATCGACCGTAGGATGTGTTTTTTAGCTAAAGCTCTGAGTGAATTGGCACGGCTTATTTACTTCAGAGTGTCAACAAAAATATTGGAGAAGGTAACAAAAGAATTGTCTTCTTGCGTTAAATGTAGCTTCGCGGGCGGCATTCACAGAGGCATAGCACAACACTCTGCTTGTATAGCCGACACTAGCTATAACATGCGTTCAGCCTAAGATTTGTAACGAATGAATAAATGTAAGTTATATATTTGATTACTTTTTCTATACATTAACGCCCATACAACCTTGCATCACACACATCTCCCGTAACGTACTCAACTTCGTCCCTGATTCTGCATTTTCCATTTCTTGACGCGTACATCAGAAGTAAACTATATTGACGTACAATTCTCAGAACATGGTTACAATTCCGACCTGAATTGTTTATGGGCGGTAAATTCAATGCCACATTTGGCTTGAAGAATTAATTCCTATCCCAATCCGATTTCGTATTAATTTTCTAAGGTATAAAGCGACCCAAGTGGCGGGTAAATATAAATGATTCCATGTGAGAATCCCTGGCGGCGATGTGGGAGAGAAATTTGGTTGGTAACTCTGGCATCCCGTAGGTGCCAACGATTTAAAAACATTCCCAAAACGAACTTCCTTTAAAGAGTGAATTACAATAACTTTTCATGTTCCCAAGAAAATACAAATTGCAAAATTACAAATTACATTGCTAAATGAAAGAAAACACATATTTTCTTAAACAATCAAACAAAAATTCACACATTTTTACTTTTTCAATCTATAATTTGAGATTGGATGTCATAATTAGCTACATGATGTTTATTTCAACATGCTTCCTGCCCTAGGTGCAATCAAAACCATACTCTTTGGTATCATAAGGGAGGTAACGGCACCAAATCAAGAGGGAAATAAATAGCTGTTTCATTCTACGGTGACATTCTGCCTCGGGCGTGTAATTTCTCAACGGCAGAAGGAAATGGTAGAGGTGGTAGTAGAATAAACGATGAGCAAATCGAGGTCGGGTTGTAGAGTAGTATAACTTATTCCTGTGGGAAGCAATAATCCGTTTGTATGGACCTAAAAGGCATAGTTTCCGAGTTTTATGCGAGTATGAAATAATTCCAGTGTTACGAGCGTTATATTACTATTTAAATTTTCCCTGAAATAGATCAAATTACGTTTATAAAATGTCGCAAATGCAATTTTCGTTAATTTCTAGAATTTTTGACAATAGCAAAAGTTTTGATTTTTTCGGCGTATTCCTGTAGCTACAATTCTGAAGTTAGAGATTTCTTCAAAAAATTCTTAAATTTTTTCAAATTATGAGGAGGTTTCGCATAATTTTGAGTGCATTTTCAAAAACAAGATTTTCTCGATAATACTCCAAACTTTTTCTTGATATCTTTTGTAAAATGCATATTATACTTACGAGAACCGTGCAGGTTTTAATTTTGTTGTACTCTCTGAGTCTTAGAAAATTGAAAAAAGATACAAATAAAGCCGGAAAGTATGTGCTGTTAGCACGACTAGTTACTGAATACGAAGCAGGGTCGTGGGCGCCGGGTCGGACGAGGCAGCAAGCGAGCAAACAGGTCGCCGCCCTCAAATCGCGACATCGGGTTGGCCGCCGCCGCCGCCGCCTCAAATACCAAGTCAGGCGTAAAGGAAGATAGCTCGTAAATCACCCTTGGTTGCGTTGCCTTTGTTACGGCATCTGTTTCACTTTCAAATAGATCGAACCTCACGATTCCCTTATTGCAACCTTCTGCTTCTGGCGCAATATATATTGGTCGTGTCGGAATGCGAAGTCTGTTTCATATCCAATAACTCTCGAGGTTCGCTTCCAAATGTACGGCAATATAGTATGTTCATCATGTTGCTTTTTAAATTCGAAATGCTTGATTTCCAAATCAGTGATTTCTGATAACCATACTGTGATTCTCCCGTCTTGTAAGATCTCAGTCTAAGAATTATTTAAAATATCACAACAATGAAGTAAATTTAAAAACTAAGAACCAACAACCTTTGGTTTCTAAGACAACTTATTCTTGGATGCAGTTATATAATTTTATTACTTTCGAAAATCAGATGATAAACTTTTCCTAACTACTACATTGTTACTTATTCTAAAGAAAGTAAAGATAGCACTTTCGTGTGAACGATATTTGTTGAAACCTAGGACAAATGTTTACGTTTCTCATTGTAGTGATTGTCGCCTCAATTATAGTACAAACTTCCAAGACCTTTGTATCAATGGTCATCAAACTTCGGTCCACCGGCCACATTCGACCCTCGGTATTATTCTATGTGGTCCCCTATCTAATGAACATTCAAGTATATTTTAATCGTGACTTAGGCTGTAACATTTTTTCCAAGATATAAGAATCTGGTCTCCTATTGTTACACATTCTTTAGACCACATATCAAACCACATCGCGAGAGTCATTCCATAGTGGCTTAAGTGATGAACGTTTGAGAAATATTGTAATAACCGATGAAACAAATATTGAGCCACAAATTAACTTAGTAAGCGAATAAAAAAACAATTTAATTATTCTCGTTAAAATACGTTTTAAAATTACTTATCATTGCTGTGCTTTAGGAAGGAGTGTCTTGCAATTAAATTTTGAAATTTTAAAATTGTAGCCTTCAATGTGTATTAATTTTACAAGTATGTTCAGAATTGTTTGCTCTTATGCCCATATTTGTTTTAAGAATTAATTTGTCAATTGTTAACAATGCTGCTGTTATTTATTAAAAATTTATTTTAACAAATATATATATATATATATATTCCATCCTGTCATGAAATTTAATTTTTGGCCTTCGAGGCTCTTAGAAATCTCCTATCCGTCCCCCAGTAGAAGAAAGTTTGGAGACTCCTACTTAATATAAAGAGTTTTACAGAAACAAAATAAATTTCCACAAAACAAAAATAATCACAATAATATCCTTTTTTCTGCCCCTATCTTCTTTATATATACAGAGATAAGTTTTACGGAATTACCTGTCCTTGATTTTTTTCATCTACTAAAGAGAGCTGGTAATCAAGCACGCCATATCTAATGAACTGCAGAAATAACAGAAGAGCATTTCACCAATGAATACACAGATAGATCAATTTTAAGGTGTTAATCGTTACCAACGCTTCTTGCGTGAGTTATTTGTTCTCTAAGAATAGGTTGTATGGTTGCTGCTGTTGAACGCTGGAAAAATACGAGTACTATATACAGTACCAATTAACAATGAAAAGATTGCTTTCTACGTGAAAACGGAGAGAAGGGGACAAAATTATTTAAAGTCAGGCTTTGACGTGAACAATTTGTATTAGTGATGCGTAAGATGATCTTACTTCATCGTAAATGAAAGAAAGTGAAGTTCCAACATTGGTTTTGTTGAAAGCTGTCCCAAAGGGCACAATTTAATGCATTCGTGAAACAGCTAAAACTCCCATCTCCCTGTAAATAGTTCAGTTTGTCCTTATTGTTTCCTTGTCTGTATCCAAAACGAAACTTATTTCCTTCTTCATTCAAACCTCCACAAAAACCACATCTTCAGTGTACAAACGATATTAAAGTGCCCAAATGTGGAATCCTTTTTACATTTATGACTGTAACTTCACATATAAGCGCAAATGTGAAAACTAGTGTAGATAATTACTTAAACTAGTCATTTATAAACACGTGTGGTTAATATTATATAATATGATATTTTTAATAATTTTTATTTTATAATTTTACATTTTTCCCCATTAGACTTACCCCGTTTCTAAAGTGTATTAGGGAATAATTTTTCTTTTTAGTAAATGATAAGTCATTAACGTCAAGAACATTTATTTACCCAAGGATATATGTTTGGTTTAATCCAACAGAAAATTCGTGTTTGGATCACGTGCACGTGGACATGAGACCTGACGTTACACTTCTGAGTTCTATCATTTGTGCTTCTGGACCACACACCCCCACATTACGGTATAGAATTTCAATATTAATATGTTACAAAATTCAATGTAATGTACACAGTAGCGGCAATGCAAAATATTCTACATTAGGACAATGCTCGTATTCAACATTAGGAACATCGCGGCCATATGGTTTTAAAGTTGTTTCGCGGTCAAAATCTGCATTAATATTCTTCATATGTTCTGCGTTATTTCCTTATATATTCAACTAGCACATATTATGTAGATTATTATTCTAATATTTACGGCGCACGAGTAACAGATACATACGCGACAAATATACCAATCAACTTCAGAACAATAGCGTTCAAGTCCAGGGAGAGTGTACCATGAAATGTAAATGTCACACGTACGTTTCAAAGAAAACTCTTGAGAATCTTACAAAAATTAGTACCAGATGCGAAAATTAATTGGTTTAAAACCGTAAAACTACACTTTCTGTACTGGTGAATCGTTTATACAAAACAAGGGCAAGCGAGTGAAGTAAAATTTTTTAAGTGATGAAACTCTATCTTTTGGAATGAATGCCAAAAATGCTAGAAATAATGATAAAAGTAGTACTTTTTCATTGAAAAGTATTTCAATTTAATAAAATTAATTATATTTTCACTATTTCGTATTTCTCGATATCGTATACAAAACAGTTTGCCAGTCTTAGGTAATAATTATGTTAAATATTCGGACTCAACCTCGCAACGTTTTTAATGAATGTTATATGTTTCTTGATGAAACTGAGAGTAGTATCAGAGATTCCGGCACGTAAAACTCGCGTTTGCGACGAATTGATGTCTTCCTCGTTCTAAACGGTACAGCAGGGAATCCTCGCTTACAGAAAGCGTGACTAATGGTTGATCACCGATCCTGTTCCAATCAAGAGAAACTCTTCTCAATGTGCATTTTGACGAATTTACTTTTCTTACGTAATTTCATAAACGAAAATCTTTAAATTAATGGAAAGACGTGGGTGGTTTATCAAGATTGTTCCTCATATGGAATAATTGTGTGATATAATTGTTGCTTGTATTCTTTTTAGGCATGCAAGGCTGTAGAAAAATGGAAAATTAGAACATTATTAGGGCAAACTTGAATGAACAACATCACCTAAAAAAATGAACTAGAAATAATAAAATTATCAGTGGCCTTTGCACATTACCTCTCTATTTTGAGAGTATGTACATGTAAATAAATACAGTTACGTTCGTTTCTTCACTTTCACTTCCAGTAGATTTCACTTGTTTGCTGCGAAAAGTTGCTAAAACAACACATATTTACTAACATTATATCCTATTGATCCGCAAAATTATACTACTACATAAACATGCAAGTGTTTTCAAACACCAAAAATTATCATCAGTAGCGAGACTCGAACTCACGTGCTTTCGAGCTCACTTGCTGTCAGCCAGACCACTTTACTGCAGAAACGCTCCGGGGCTCAGCCCGACTTTTAAAAATGTAAATGTACCAACCTAATATTTTCAACACAATTTTTGGACGGAGAGTGACCCGACAATCGGACTAGCCCCATTTTTTTACGATTTTTTATTCTTTTGTTGCACTTGAGAAAAAATTGTAAAGACAAATTTGGTGAGGTTTTGAGAAAAATATATTTTTAGAATTTGCGAACATTTCAAAATAAAATTATGCGAAATCATACTACTTTTTTCAAACAATCGCACATTATATTTTAAATATATAATTTTGTACACCAAACTTTGCCTACGGCAAAAAATTCTAGCTTTATGTTTGTAGTTTTAAAATGTTAACCTTTTGCAATTTTCTAAAAATGGAGAGTTTGCTGAAAATGGTACGAGCACCATATTTTACCGTTCTTTGATATATACGGGGAGAAAATTTAATGAACAAATTTGGAGCGGCTTTTGAGAAAAAAATTGTTTACAAAAATTAAAATCGCCTATATTTCACGCAAAATTACACGAAAACTACACATATTTTTGAAAAATTAAACATGACCTTATTTGAAGTTGTATCTTTAAAGAACAAATTTCAGCAAGAAATCAATCTTCAATATTGAAGTAGAAAAATCAGAGATTTTAACAAACATGAGACCTACGTCATTTTAAGCGTCCTCTAAGCTAACCGAGAACAAACTTTAATGAAAACATTTGAAGCCACTTTTAAAAAATCATTGAGAATGGTTTTGAGGCTTTTTGTAACGTATCCCCCAAAATCCTAATATGCATTAGAAACTCTCAAAGCCTCGAATTCATTGCGATCAATCGGGGAATATCAATTTTGGAGAAAATGGTTTAGGCACTAACGTTGAGCACAGACGGACAGAGGGAAGGATAGACAGAGAGTTAGATGGACGGACAGACAGTCGCATTGCCGTTAATCGACTTTTTTCAAGAACCTACAAAACGGATTCTGGCCACTCCACGTGTTAGAGGAAGTAATTTATTTTTATATAGGAACAGGATTTATTCCTCTTTTCGTGTCCAAGACCTGGTCGGAGTGTTTCCGCCGAAAACTCGCCATTTCTCGTCGCAAGGTTACAACACTTTCTCTTCTTACGAAGTAAGTCGGAGAAATTGAAAAGAGAACTTTTAGAAGAATTCTTAACCGAATTTAGAACAAAACAAAAAGGATCTTTTAAATAATACAAATTAATTAAATGTTCATTATCGTAATTCTAAAATAACGATTATGTCTGTATCAAACATCCATTGTTAAGTGAATAAATAAAAGTGCTCGCGGTGGCTGGGTCTTGTTACCCAAGAGCCACAAGTTGAATAGGGCACGTCGTCAACGGCCTGGATAACGTGGGCGCCACAGAGGCAGCCGTGGGCGGTGTGCCCGGTGTGCGTGGGCGGGGTGCCCCGCCCCCCACGGGGAGGCGACGAGGGCGTCGACTGTGCGGTGCACCTGCCTGCGACAACGCTTTCTCCCGGCCAGTGGCGGCGGCGGCGCGGCGGCGGCGGCAGCGGTGGAGGCGGCGGTGGCGGCGCTGGCGGCGGCGGCGGCGGCGGTCGCTGTGACCCCACGCGCCCTGCGAAGCCTCCCCGCCTCTGCTATCGCGCGGTGGCGATCTGCGCGGCGTCCGCAGCGCACCCTTTGCCACCCACGCACGGCGCCCCCTCCCTCCGCTCTGCCACCGCGCGGCCCACCCACGAGCCGCGCCAGTCACGCTTTGGGCGCCCGCCACTTCAGGAAGGAAAGTTGAAGCGCGCGCTGGCTTTTCTCGGACGAACTTCGCGATTTTTTTTAAATATAGGAAAAGAGACACATCTAAAAAAATGACATTTTTCTTGGGCAAAGCGTTTATTTCGCGGCTCAAGGTAAAACGTTTTATTCCACATAAGAAGGTAAAACGTATTGTGAACTATTTTTATGAATATTCACTTTCCTCTCGAACAAAATTTCTGTTTTAATTACGTAAGGCAAGGAAGTCTCTTTTAAAATTTTCAAGGAGGCGATGGCCCCCTGACCCTTGCGTGCGCGCCAAAGCTATAATGGAAACCTTTAGTAAACAAAAAGAACACACAATTGGTTAAGTGAGTTCATACCTGTTTCGTGAAGTAAACTTTAGAATGAAAAGTAACAGAACAATCTTATTCAACACTAGGGCGGTAAGGATTCTCCAGATATTGTCAAATATCTCTGATATATTCGTAGTACGTGAAAATTTGGGCTACGTTGCTTGATGTGGATGGAGATCTAGTAGGTGATCAACAGATACTGAAAAAGTTTTTTTGGACCTAAAGTAAGAATAGTATTTAATGTTAGGCGATACACCGATTCCTAGACACAACTTATTCTGAAGACTGAGTTTCTTACTACCACAGTTCCTGTAAACTTCATCCACTTCCCCCAAATCCTCCCCTGTGATAAATACAATTCCGGAGGCATTGGTTATCATCACTAGACATTGGGCTTTTAGGCAAATGCCTATTCTACTGTTTTAATGTAGATACTCGAAATTTATCCTAAACACTTTCCGTGAATCCTCGGTATTAGGATCCACATTTTCAATGCCTATTTCTGCATTAGACATCGTAAAATGCTTATTCATTGATTAATTATCTCATTTTCAGTTTTTTAAAATTATTTTCACTGAGTACTACTGGCTTGTTTGACAGTAGAACTAACTCGATAAAATACTGTGCTGTTATTTACGGACTCGAAACATCATCGCAAGTTTGTTTGCTGTTCTTTTGTCTCAAATTAAAATCCAGATTCTTTCGTTAGGTTTACTTCGTTGTGATACTGCTAAATGTGGTATTAATGCTAATCTCTATCTGAGTTATAACATTCGATCAACCATTCTATCAATTTACCTATTTATATTTCTTTCTAGCATTTAATTCAATTTTACCAATTTATATTTTACAGTTTACACAACTCACTTTGCAAGTGAATTTGTAATTGTCAGTGAATCGTTGATGGGCAAGAATTCCAAAATCTAAAATCAACAAAACGTCTAGCATCCCACACTGTGTAAGGCAATTCGATTATTTTTCAACGAAAGGGAGAATCGCTTTTTTTCAACAATAAATGTGGCGTAAATAAAAGTGCCATTAAAACCGCTTAAAATTACTTGAAATTTATCCCAAAAATATGGCTTCAAATCAATTTATTCTCTATAAGGAATTATCTCGCATATTTTTGCTTTTAAGGGTTTATTTTAAATGCCAAAACGGGGAGGTTTCCGAGACTAAAAATCCCAAGTCTAGTAATCACTTCCGACTCCGTAAGTAAGATGACTTCGTGTGTACGGCAAGTGCAGAGATACCGTGAGTGTACATTATTCATAACAATAAAATAAGTATAAGTTACGCATAGATGCTCGCGCGAGTTGTAAATAATCTTTTGAGATACTTTGAACTATAACTCGAATTATTACACGTACGGGAAGAAATGTTTTTCTTAGAATGTTATTAAAAACGTAAGTTACGGATGGATTAACACCATATCCGAGTAGCAACAACACAAAAAAGGTTTGAAGTATTCAATCTCCACACGAATAATATTTGAACACATTACTGTAGGCCAAGTGACAACCCTTTTGTCTAGACAGAATACAAATGAGAGAAAATGCACAAGAAGAAAAAAACTTGAAACATTTTCTTTTAAAACACATTTTTTTCGTTCTCTAAGATCATACAAAATATTGTAGATATTATTTTGAATCAATCTTCTTAAAGTTAATTAAATTTTTACCATAATTCTGACGCAAATCTCAATTTTTTAAACTTTACAACGACAATATCGCGTTGAAAGAACGAAAAAAGTTAACAAATCATTATTATTGTTTGTGACATGATTATGGCAGGTTTGGGGAGTTTTTCGAAATACTTTTCATCGTACGTAGAGCTACCTCTCCGTAGTTGCACAACCCCTCAACTCACGATACAGCCGAAGATGAAAATCATCCATTAATGAGAGATTAGCTCCATGTTCATGTGAATCGATGCATTGGCAGCTATTAGTGGAATGATTGGAATCCAGGCACCCGTGAAACAGGGCAAGTAATGAAGCAGGGAATCTCCTCATCAAGTGAATATGAATAGGTACAGAGCGCCAGAGAATCCACGTTCAGGGAGAATTCTTTGAATGTTGAGGGCAATAGCCGGATAGAAGGGAGGACTAGTAGCTCTCTCGATGCGAGACCTAATTCCAATACCTATCAGCAAACCAGTTCTTGTTATTGAGGATAAGATTGATATCACAGATACTGTGAGTGCGTTGTCAGTTATTGAAGTTGGGCAGCCACAGGAATGCCATCTACCTCCGACATGTGATATGTGATACTAACACATGCACCGATGGACGTCGTTGAAGATTTATAGTGTAAGCAAAATGGACGGGGCCCATCTTTCAAGCTACTTAGGCAAGGAATACGTCGACAAGAACGTGATTAAAACCTCCCTAGACTCTACCATTTGAGTGACAGGTGAAATTGATTCACTCTAAGGCCATCGTACGGATCTCCCTCTCTATCTCTGAGACCTTCCGTAATGGATCTTGCAGATAAATCCCACATCAAGTAATCTATATAAACTATAATATATCTATTTCTTTTCTTGATAATATCAGACGATAAAAATGTGTTTCGTTTTTAAATCTCAACCTTAAATATACTACCGGAAGATATATTATAATATTTGTGCATAAAATTACTCAAATAAAGTTTCAGTATCAATATTTGAAAGAATACGTTAATTAACATTTTGTACAATGTTTAAAAGTGTGTATTGTTTCGTTGCCCAGTTACTAGACAAATTAATAAAAGCGTATCATTTTGGAATATCAGTTGTAGGTTAAATTTGTATTTGAGATGAATGTTACGGAAACCCATTCTTACGCTAATATTAATTGGATCCAAGTGCAAATTCGGGACATTGCAAATAGACATTTCAAAACTGCAAAATGATTCAAACTGGAACCCAACTTCTAACCTCCAGGAAATAGACTGAAAGTTACGCCATAGACTCGGTTCTGTGCTTGAGTAAACATTCTAGTACTGATGATATTGATTAACTATCATAAAGATTTTTTACCCTTTGTATAGAATTGCACAGAATCAAATTACCAATATAATTTTGCATGCATTTCCAAATTCTGCACGTTTCCAATCATTCTTATTAGGGAATTGGGGTACATTTCCAAAAATGAAATACAACATTAAAATACTCCTCATTTCGTAGTCTAAGGAACACGGAAAAAACTTGTGAAGGGCAAAAGTCGGGTTTTAAGTGCGTAACTAAGAACTTTTTGGTTACGCACGATAGTTACGATAGTTTTATTACGAATTGGATGTTTCAAGTTGAATGTGAAACTGCTGATTTCTTTATACATTAATTACAAAAAAAATGCTCCTTTAATGTGTATATACAAACAAAGGAGAATTTTCATTTTATTTATTCCACTTGCAGTAGAAAATTTAAGGGTGAAGACTTTTAATAAATACCCACCATTTTTCCCTTATTTTATTCATACATACATACATACACATGTTACACGACTGTTCAATTTTCTTTCTAACATTTAATGACCTTTCCATCTATAGATACGTAATTAATACGTGTATGTGCAATTGCCCAAAAATAAAGCAAATCAGGAAATCACAATAGAATATCAATTTACATTTTCAAAACTAAAAGCAAATCACAACCCAATATGATTAATGAAAACCCATTAATAGTTTTCATTTTCGGAATTTCAACTGATTTTAGAAACTTACAAGCTGGCAATAGATACATTAAAAGTTTATAGGAGCGGAAGAGATATATCGGCATTGTTACGAAATACGAGTACATTAAACGTCACCAATTTAATTGAAAAATATAACTCTGCACCAATCACTGATACCAGTATAAAATTTAAAATAATACCCAAAAATTTGATAGTTTTTAATATTTTGATAAATGCTGATATACCTCCACAATCTATACTATATGCAGTACACAATATATTACATATTATTAGTATGTATATATGTATACATGTTATTCAAAATGCATAGAAAGTAAGATTAATCGGTATTATTTGAAATAAGACGAAAGATACAAATACTGCTTGTATTATTTTTTCAATGACATTTTAAAATATATTAAAATGTTAGAGTGTTAAAACTCTACCAAATCAACTGCGGTAATAATTATTTCAAGTCTGAACATTCCTTGCATAATCAAATCTTCTTGTAGAAAAAAATCCTGAAACTTATGTGAGGATGCAACATTGGCGTTGGATGAAGATACTTAAAATTTACTAAGCTACGCCGAGAGATTTTGTGAAATAAATACGTTGAAAATATCACAAAAAATACTCCTCCTCAATTTAAATTGCTTTCAGTACATTTTCCAACGCACGTATAACAAGGACAAGTTACAAATTAATCAGATTAACTGCAATATGAACGAAATAGAGGATTTGATTCTACGCACTACGTCCCATTTACAGTTCCGTCTGACTTCGTCACACCACCTTCGAGGTCGCATTTGGGCAACATGAACGCAACACCTGAAATGATCGGCGCGGAGTCCTTTGCGGTTTGGCAGCCCCTCGGGCGCGCCCGTGGCAATTCGGCGGCGGGAAGCGGGTCCGCACCCGCATCCGTGAGCGCGTGCGCAAAAGCATGCGCCATCGCCCGACGCCCACGGCCCATCGCCCCACTTGGCGCCGGGCGAAGCCCGCGCGGCGGCCGTCACTCAGCGGCGCTCATTTGCATTCGCAATCAGTGATCGCCGCCAAGAGCCCGCCGCCGCCGCCAGGAGGGGGCGTGCTGGAGAGGCGTGGAAGGGGAGATACGAGCAAGGGGAGCGGGTGGCGGGGCGTGGTGAGGCGAGTGAGAAGGCGGGGGACGATAGCGGGGTGGGGGAAATGAGGAAGGAAGGATTGATTTATTGATTCATGTTTCCGGGCACGTCCTCTACTACGGTCATTAGTCCCGTTAATGCAGTGAATGTTTTATGCCGAGAGATGTGATTCCTTCCTAGCTGGATATTGAAATCCGGTGTTGACTTACACGACGACTGGAGAGGATTACTCTCCAGGGAGAGACGAGGCCGAGAATTGCGAGACTGAGAGGGTTGGGGCGGGTAGGGCAGGACGAGGTTGGCGGGATGAAAGGGTGGGATGGACAGAAAGGAATGAAAGAATGAGAATAGCGTGGTGGGCGACGTGGGAAAAGCCACAGGGGACGCGACGGGGGCGGCCCGGCGCGGGGGAAGAAGGTGGGCCGGGCTAGGCGAAAATAGGAGCAAGCCGCCTGTTCGCGATGGGGGGGCGGTGGCCGAGGACAGGCGATGATGGGGGGGGTTGAAGGATCGAGGATGGTCGAGTGGGGATGGAGGAGAGACAATAGCGGGGAGGGCGCGAGAGAAATGGGGGAGGGGCGCGAATGGTGAAGGGACAGGAAGGCGAGGGGGTCGGCTACGAGCGAACGGACGGCCGCATAGATAGGAGGTAGGCAGGGAAGAAAGAGAGGGAGAAAGGGAGTGACGGGATGGGGTGATGGCTGTAGACGCTCTTTATAATCGATGACTGCACTGGTTCACTATCGTCCCGCGTGCATCTGGAACAATCGTCTCCGTAGCATCCGACCGACAACTGAACGGTCGGTTGGAGCGATGGGTGACAGGTGATCCTGGCAGGCAAAAAGATTGAGAAGTAAAATGTATCAGTTAAGGATGCGTAGTCACCATTATCTTGCCTAACTTCGTTATTATGAACGTTGTAACAGTAATTTTAGTGATGTTATCTTTTAAAATGTTGACTTTAAAAATGTATCTTTAAAAATGACTATTCTGAAACCATTCGTTTCACAGGTAGCTTTGGACGTCAAGAAACCCACTGTTTCAAAAAAATTCTCCCATTTGAAGATTTCACAACTTATGACATTTTTGTAGAAGTCGAAAATGTATTTCGTGATATTTCATATTCTTATCTACAGCTTTCAATTTCCATCTTCTTTTGAAACATTTACTGTTTTTCTCAATAGTTAAGCTGCAATTGTCCCTTCGCTTGAAAATCGAATGTTGAAAAAGTGTCAGAAGGTCTCTTCACTCGTTCTCACTTGCGTTAATGCGAATTAAATCTCGCATGATTCAAAATGAACTTGAAATTTTAGCAGTGAATTAAGTGTGAATGAATTTTTAAATGAAAATTACCTTTTTTAATTAAGTAATAATTTGAATTATTTAGAGTGGTATTAATCAGATATCCATTGAGTAAACGATTGTCACATTAGTGATGAAGATATAAAACATACTTTTCGGTGACGACAAACCATATAAATACATTCTTCATGTACTGATGTGACTCAAAGTGTTGCGAAGTATGTTTCCAAATACGCAACGTTCTAACTTGCCCGAAGGAAGAACTTCCTTAGAAAATATTGCATGGCCATTTGAAACACGAAGACGATGAACGAAACTTAAATAAGAGATTGCACAGGAAGGTGACAGAATCATGTTTCACAACGTCTCTCAAGACAATGGTAGCTCTTGTGACATCACCAAAAGTCAGAAACGTTGCGCCATCTAGACCCCCTCGAGCACGCACGTCCTAATCGTCGTGGCCATCCTAACCGTCTGATACACCGCAAGACCACTAGACGAATTCGCTCAATTCTTCAGAACAATCTTCACGATCCCATTTTTCACAGTCGACCCGTGTTGTCACAGTTCCGCCAGGCGGGCGGCGTACCAAGGACGAGAAGGCGGCCGGCTGGAGGAGTGGGAGGGACGTTCGTTACAGCAACCGTTTCAGGAACGCCACCCTTCAACCCGCCATGAAAACGGCGGTCACGACCGTCTGCAACAGGTCTCCGTCTGCCACCTGCTCTCGAGAGCTCGGTACCGGCTGAGTTGGCCCAGGACATCAACTGATGTCACTGCCGCGCCTCAGACCCGGAGGTCCTGAGGTTTGAATCACGGGTCTCTCGACACAAGCTACTAGTCGAATTTAGCCGGTCACCAACCGGGTCAAGCTCTAAGCTTCTAATTGGTCTCCCAGCACGCGTTCGGTGTATGCAAGCGTAAGGGTTGTCGGTAAGGGTGAAGAATAGGAAGAGGAAGAAAAGATCGCGTGGAGTCCGTGGGCAGTTTGTTACGGCACTGCTCCAGAAGTCGTCTGTTGATCGAAGAAACCTCGGAAAAGTGCCGATCAGAGCAGCCAGATGCTAGATTTTTTCTTAAGACAGTGGCTAAATTAAATCCAGCTATCTAGCTAGTGTCAAAAATTCTGCCACCGTCGGGACTCGAATCCTAGAAACTGCCTAGCAGAGGAACTGTAGTGGCATCAGTTGGTGCTCTGAACCACTTCAACATTTTTCCGTATATGACAGTGGAGGTCTGTGGTACATATTTATTTGTGTGGACGTGATGAGCTTCTCTGTAACTCTATTCCAGATCATATGAAATGCAAATATGAATTTACAATTACTGAAGATTAATAATTTATTTCAATTTTGGCATTTTCAACTATTTTTGTTGGTAAGAATATCTAATATGAATATTCTGATAATTTAAATATGATGTGACTATAATAATCGGTTGTTTACACGAAGAGAAGAACCTGTGTCAGTCTAGCCGTTCTTTGGTTGAGACAGATCCTTTGTAGAATGTAATTATATTAATATCATCTGAAAATTAAAGAGAGAAGAATGTTGCTCATGCCTTCATAAAATTTCTTACGTATTTTCTTACGTACTTTCGCACGTATTTACGTATTTTTTGTCTGTGATAAAGTGTCTGCTGTCTTCTTGACGTTGTTCTCAACAAAACAATCATTACCATACACACTCACACATGTGCACACTCACGCACACGTGCACACGTGACTGACGCGTAATTTGTCGCGTTGTGTCATTTATTGTATTAATAGCTGATGTATTGTTTCATATATAATTAGGGAATTAGATATCCACACTTGACTTTTCTCATGATGTGAAACATTTATTTTTAGTTTTAAAGACCTGACTTTGCAAGTTTTAAAATTTAATTAAATTATTCTGAAGAGAAGTGTTGTTTTCTAAGAGTAATTTTGAATTTTTTAGATGACAAAAGAAACCAAAGTCATGAACATGTTGCAAACGCTTTTAACTTGTACATAATCACTCCCCCTATGAACAAGTTAGTGAACTAAATTGGTATCTTTTTCTGCTTTCCTTACCCAGCGAATGCCGGTCGGGTAGACAAGTGCAATTGCAGCTGCCAACTGATTGCGGCCTCTGTCATCCACAAACATCCATCGCACTGCCCTTCTCGATCGCTCACCTGTCTACAGCGCGCGTTCTTGCCTCGTTAGCTTTCCGTGCGCTCGACGCCCCCTCCCGTTCGCCCGCTCCCCCGTCTGCCCTCCGTCCAGCCCACCCAAACGCCCGCCGCTCACCCGCCCTCTCACCCACCCAAACGCCCTTCTGCCGTCCAAACGCCTACCTCGCGAACGCTCGCTACTGACAGACGCTCGCCGCTCGCTTGCGTACTGCGTCGGCAGGCGCTCGGGCGAACGCGCATTAAGGGCGCTCGGTGATCCTTCGATTACCGCTCGCGGACCCGGAAGTCTTTCCGCCTGCGCCCGCCCTCGCTTTTGGGTGCCGCGCTCGCCGAGCTACGCAAAGAAAATCTCGGCCGCCAGCGATTCGCCCGCGTCGCCCGCCCGCTTCGAGATGCTCCGACCCGTCGCCGTAAACAAATCCTTTGTTCCACGCTTCGGCCGATCACCTAGCCTCGGTCGCCGGCAGTCGCCTGGCCCCAACATTCAAGTAGGACGCATTATTCGCCACGCACTGTACCCGGGCGAACGCCCTATCCTGAACGCTGCCGCTCGCCCACCTAGCACGGACAATGACCGGCGGCCGAGCCTGCTCCAACCCACCAGACAACTTTCCTGGCACCCCGAGCCGCTCGCTTCTGCCCATAACAATAAAACGCGGGCAACACCCAGCCTCTCACTAAGCTAGCTATCCCAACACCCAATAAATTCCACCTCTCCACCCCTTCATAACTGCCTGCTCGCTCTCCAACACCATACGTTCTAAT
>BOPP01000084.1:4682744-4713496 GCA_017312745.1 Gryllus bimaculatus | reverse complement strand
GCGCGCGCCCGGTCGCGTGGGGCAACGACGAGGTATTGTTAGCGTGCGCTGACACACATTCCGGCGTAGCGGGCGGGAGCGCAATAGGAAGGCAGGCGGGCGCACGCGAAGATCAGGAGGATGGGCAGGAGGATGGGCAGGAGACTGGGAGGTCTGTCAAACAGCCGAAAGAGAGGTTCTGCAGGAGGATGATAGTAGAATGTCCATTCGGTTAGGTAGGAAGTTGGGCAAGAGAATGGCTATGATGCAGAGGTAGATACAAGTAGAAAGTTGGATATGGATGGGCTGGAGAGTGAGCTTGAGGATGGTCAATAACGAAATGAAGGAAGTTAGGCAGGAGACTGGCATTGAGGAATGGAAGTGTTATGGATGATGAAGGCCAGGAGGATGGGTATGAAAATGAGTGAGAAGTCGAACAGAAGATTGGGCAGGGTGATGACCGGGAGGATGGGCAGAACCAAGGTCTGAACAGCTGAATAGCAGGAGAGCGGTTGATCTGGTAAGCGAGCAATAGGAATGGCGTAGGGGTGGAAGGAGGGAATAGTGCTGGGATGGGGTTGTGTGAGGAGAGGGATGGTAGAAACGACTGGGAATGAGAATGCAAAGTTGGAAGAGGGATGTGGATAGGGTTGTAGGGCGGGATGGGGGCGTTCGTGCGGAGAGATAGAAAGTGACGAGTGAGGTTTTAGTGTTTCCAGGCGCGTCAGATACTATATTCATTAGTATTTGAGTATTATAACCAGGGAGTGGACGACATTTCAATTCCTCCTGAATCGTGTGTTCCCGCGCCAACACGTGGGATTCCGAAGTTTCCTGCTGCACGTATCTACCTCAACGCAACATGATGAGCGTGTGTGTGTGTGTGTGTGTGTGTGTGTGTGTGTTTGTTTGGGCGCGCTTTCCCGTTGTAACTACTGACCAGTCGGCGGCTAGAATTCTCCCCCAGACAGTGGGTGAATGCGACCTATCTAATATAGTATACAAATCAATGTTTCTTTGTCTGTTTGTACTTTATGCGTTGCCGTACTGTTCACAGGACTGCGATACAACTTTGTTAACTTCTTGCTTGCACTTGAGCAAAGAATGTAGTCATAATGCAGTGGATATGTGCGTATGTCTGTTGCATATAGACACACGTTGATGATTTTATGCGTTCACGCTGACACAAACGCCCCTGATCAGGAGTTCTACACAACCCGCACCCTCCCGTATTATACGCATCTTCACTGCACATCCTTCCTCAGCGACAGTGTGTCAAAGTATGCTCAGACTTGAGGGAGAACGACTTAACAATAGAATACTTGACAACCCTGTCCAAATTAGGACATAGTACAAATCCATACTTGCGAAAAAGTCATCTAATAGAAATTTTGAAGGGAGTAGCGCAAAACGTGATTAATAATCACGCAACTTGTAGTCTAAATTGCATGAACGAAGCATTGCCGTGTTCTCTAGAATGTCGAATATCCACCACTAACGGCTACTAACGCATACTACTGTCGGCTACGACCAGACCGGCTACGGTCACAACAGCTACGATTAGAACGGCTACTACCGTCAAATATCCGCCACCGTCCGGACCCAAATCGTTGGACCTCCCAGTCAGCGACGCTGCAGTGGCAACGGATGCCATCTCGGCCAGGGAGAGGCGGAGAGAGGGACGGGTAGTAGGTGGGGTGCCATGAGCGGAAGGGGGGGGGGCTCGAGTGGGCCGCGAGTGCCCACGCATCAAAGATTCCTACGAGGCGTCCCCTCGCCTGTGGCGCATCTCCGCCCCCCCCTCCCGCTTCCCTCCCACCCACTCCATCCCTTGCTTTGGGTGGAGACCATTGAGTACGCGGCCAGGGAAATCTGAAATATTCGTATTGTTCTCTCTTGCAAAAGACCCGACGGTCGCAGCGATGGGTTGAATACATGGCAACTCGTCTTTTTCTTATTGTTTTTCGACTTTTAAGGACCGTTCTCGGGAAGTTGGGTAAACTGCCTATGTTATAGGCTGAAGACTCCTGTGTGTATGCTGGTCAACGCTTTAGGAATTCTTGGTTGACACTGGAATAGAGTTTTGGAATTAATTGTATTTTTGCATTTCCGTTGCCGTTCATTTTATCTCATCATCTTATTGTCGATCCTATTTCATCAGTATCGTAATCAATTATCAAACCTGCAGAGGCAATCTAAGAGAAAGGCAAATCATCGTTGAGTTGTACTGTATTTTCTTGACTTGATCGAAAATACTTGTTTGTAATTGTCATGTACTTTATTAAAGATTTTATTTATTAGCGATAGACTGAAGCGACATTTGATTTGAAATATTTCGAAAATACACAACGTTTACGTATTCCGTTTGAGAAATATTTGATGTGAACCTTTGATCAGAGATAATATGTAAAATTAAAACACCGCTTTTGAAGAACATATATATGTACTATATAACGTTCAACGTAGACAAAAAAATTATTCAAGCAAACTGTTTTCAAGTAAATCATACAAGACTAGATTAATGAAAGACTCAAAACTTATCTCGATAATTGTATCAAAATGAAAACTGCGCTATTAACATGTTTTAAATTTAAATGTGAGGGGTATATTTGTATTCTAATTAAATTTTGCTCCGAAGATCCTGAGCAATATTTTGTTATTACGTCTTGGTAAGAATAATACCATTAAAATATGAATAATTGGAAAATCGACCAAAGTGAATATTTAAAAATTAAATTGAAAAACCTTTACATTTCTGCGGCCGTGCACTGCACATTTCAGAATTGTTACAAACTCTTCGTGTGATTTATTATAGAATGATTTATTAAGTGGAGACATATTAACAAACCGTTTGATAAGAAATTCAAAATGTGATGAATGGATAGTAAATATTGCAATATGAAAGTCCTCAGCAAGTGGCAGAAGAACATTCTATTCTTATCCCGGTGGGAAAATGACAAGTACTACAGAGGTAATTCGTTGAATGAGGACATCCTGCTTAGTTCCGCTGAAAGTGTGACCAATGATGCAGGCCTTTGGCGGCGGTGACACAGTTTTGCAAGAGGCAGATTGTCCGCCGAAAGGTTGAGTTAAGGTGTTTACTCTTCTACATTTATTTCACTACTACGTCTGCCTGAAGTTTAAGCTTCTGTTGATATCTTACCTTACCTTAATTATTTGATATTTGGGGGAAACGCAAGGAAATATGGATGATTCGAAGCAAATGGCATGCGTTATATTACTATCATTTATTCCAGGATTTATTTTTTACTATAGAGAATTTTTTGTAGATGTGAATACTCATGTTTTATGGCATTTTACTCTTAATTTTAATTCACAATATTCAAATATATTTCGCTATAATATTATTCCAAATCAATAGTCAATATAGTGTTTGGAAATCAAACTTAACACAAGAGAGGAATGAAAAAGAGTGACACAGTATTAAGATAATATCAGCATTTCTAAAACAATCCTATTTTCAAAAATTCTTGAAAATCAATTTTCGAAATAAATGTCGAAATGTGTGTGTGTTCGTGGAACTAATGTAATTTTTTTGTTATCGATATGGACTCAGTAAACACCAATAAAGCAATATTTCTTCTTGATGTAAAATTTTGCCAAACCTCTGAACTGAATGCCGGCTTCGCGATTGGATTTCCGTTGCGCGATTCTGAAAAGACTTTTCTTAAAATGACAAAGAAAGGTCCTTGGAACAATCTCTTCTGAAGTAGTTCTACTCTGAAAATGATATATACTTCATTCCACAATATATTGCCGCGCAGTCTCCCGAGATAAACATTCATTACACTGACAGGACTAATGTCCATAGTGGTTCACGTGAACGGAAACATCAATTAATAAATCAATCAATTGAAGCAACCAACTTCATTGTATTTCTGGAAATAATTCTATATGGTATTTGCTAATATCGTCGTGTCTGTTTCACAGAAAACGTCGTCCCTTATAGGAGCCGAGTATCGCCTTAACATTTCGTCCGCCGAGCATCCCCCTCCCTCCCGCGCCCTGCGCACCGGGACGACGTCGCTTGTGAAAGTGAAATTCCCCGCCGGCTGCGCGGCGGATGAGGTTTCTTAATCGAATTACTTAACATAATCTCGGCGCTTCCCTACGTGCTTGGCTCGATCTAAGGCTCCGCTCGCGCACCTCCCACAATTCAACGCGCGCCGATATGAGAGCGAGCAGGGCGATCCGTGGGCCCAACTCTGCCCGCCCCCGCGACGCCACGCGGCAAATGGGGTTCTGAATTGTTTGTGATTATGCTGTCCGTGTAGATATTATTTACATGAAAATAAATTATTTTGTGGACCGTTAATTAGTTCTACTGACTCAATTGGCTCAGAAGCAGCATTACTGCAGTCTCTGCTGCGACTCTGCATGAGACGATCTAGACGAGAAGTTCTAGATTTCGAGTCCCTACGGAATTCAGCCACTGACCGAAGGGAAGGTTTAATAGTGGGCTGCGCTGATACGTCGTTTTTCTTGGTTACTCCACTTAATATCAGGTATACGCCAGAGAACTATCTTCACACTAACTGTCGTTAACCGTCTCTTCCTCTCTTCTTTCACATACACGCTTACACTTTCGTGTGCTACACAACTACAAATGCCACAAGAACAGTTGGGAGCTTATACCGGGTAGGCGCAGCTTTGCTGGAGAAATACCTGGAGGTAGGAAACCCTGCCAGCCGACGTGTGGGTTGGTGGCGGATCTCGCCCACAAGCACGGAAGAAACACCACCCTTCCAGGGTTAAAAATCACCATAGGAGTTGACGAGCCCGGAAACACCAACCAATGCATCAATCAACTCCTAGACCCCGCTCCTATCCCGCCTCGATGCGTCTCGCCCCCGCCTCACCCCCACATCTCCCCCGCCTTGCATCCACCTTGTCCTCCACTCGCCGCCACCTCGTCCCCAACTCGCCCCCGCCTCGCCCCCGCCTCGCCCCCGATTCGCCTCCGCCTCACCCTCACCATTTCCTCGCGACGCCCACGTCTATCTCCCACGTTCGTCCCACCCCGCCTCTTCATCCTGTCATTTAATTTTCTTACGAACGAACTTCACAGAAATGCTTCAAATGTCGTAGACTGTGATTTAGTGCATGATTTTTTATCAAATGGGTAATAAAAATATTTTCGCTGAAAGACCTTTCTTAAATTTAAAAAATCGAATTTTCATAGTCAAATTTACTATTAAAATTTTGGTGTTAATGTAATTGACACACAATTCTATACGTTCGATTTTGTTATCTGCTTGTTATTTAAAACTGGCTTAGCCTGTTCAATAAATGTTTACTGATTCAGACCACCTTGGTCATAGTACGAAATATAAATCCAGCTTAAATACTGAGAACTATTTCTTCAAGAAGTGTAATTAACGAGAATGCCTATTTCGAATGAAACTAATCCGACATTCCATTAAAATAATTATCTGAAATCGCAACCAACATACACTCCCACTGACCACACAAACGAATCACAGAACCTTATACACTCGAATACATCGCGTGCTACTCTTAGCCCACACCATTGCCAGGTGATAACGAATCCCAAA
The DNA here is from genome assembly GCA_017312745.1 of Gryllus bimaculatus. Lineage (NCBI taxonomy): Eukaryota > Metazoa > Arthropoda > Insecta > Orthoptera > Gryllidae > Gryllus > Gryllus bimaculatus. The sequence continues at coordinate 4,707,941 of BOPP01000084.1, read as the reverse complement.
GTCACGTCTGGACGCGTGCGGGACGGAGGGCCTTCCGTGAGGTCAAAGCCTCCGCAACCGCATTCGTCGCGCGGAGGGATAAGAGCGCGTCCCCACCTGTCATTCTGCGGATCCCTCTAAGCCGACGACGCGCGCGCGCGATAAACTGCTAAGTCAGGAGGGGAGGCCGCGTTCCTTTTTTTGTTCTCGGGCGGGCGTTTATCCCTCGAGAAGGACGACTTTTCATTAGCACCTGGACGCGGAGCGCGCGTCATCAAGCGGCGCCATCTTGCGTTACCTGCAGCGCAACTGGAAGGGAAGGTGTCGTGCACGTGGAGAGAAGGTGAAGCCACAAAAATAAGTAGGAGATTTTTTTACTTATTTGTCACAAAATTAATAGGTGTTTTTTATTTGTTAAGTGCTAATGCAGAGCTTGTGCTTCAGTAAAAAAGTAACCTGTTACAAATGTAAGACTCTATTACTGTCCTCAAAATCACTTGGATAAAAAATCCCAAAATATATTTAAATTTAACATTAGTGTTTTTGGGGAATATGTTAAATAACTAAAAGTGAAAGTTGTGTATTAATTGGAATGATTGGTAATTTATATCACTACACTTTATGAAGTTCTAAACAGTTAAAAGTAAGCGACGGGAAGTACAAATTGGAGTTATAACAATACATTTATACGTAGTGGCATGATGTTTAAAGAAATTAGATGATTAGAAAGTGCGTTCAAAGCTACATGTTATCATAAAGGAATGGCAGAAAACACGCAGGAAAAGGATATACCAAAGAACTATAACTTTTACGAACATAAAATTCAGTTCATAATGAGTAATATTTAATAGTTATTAAGTGACCACTGAAAGTATTTGCACTGAAATGAGTCGAAGTACGAAGTTATGGAACATTCTAGACTATCAACGTGAGAAAAAAATAAACACAAAAAAGAAATGAATGATGGGTGAACAATTGAAATCAGTTTTTGCTCAACTAAATGGGGTCAACTATATGGTTGGATATCTCCTTAACGGTTTGCCCGATGCTTTTCCCGACTCCCATCTAGAGGCGCCTGGTCCTCCTTTAGGGGCTTTCTTAAACCAAAGTCGCTCGGCTAGATCAAGCGCAGCCAAGGGCGCCCCGACTTCGCCCCAAGCTTCAGCTCCACAGCTGCCCTTATTCCCATCTCGGCTACTATATTCCACACAAACTCTTCTACATGGAAAGCCAGCCAGCAAAGTAAGACTATCGACCAAAATTTAACAAATCGACCAACATTTTTAAAATGCTAAATTTTCGTCTTTCTTTTGACTCTTTTACCACTTCTTATATTTCACTATTACATTGTACATTTCTGACATTTCAAAATTTGTAATAACTTATCTTGGGTACATAGTTATTTTAAACTAATTATTCTATTCAACTATTCACTCAGTTTAGGTTGAAACATATAGCCATTTGTATGATACTTACTGACTTGACCTTTAAGGTGTAAATGGTTATTTTTAAAATGTTATGGAGCTCTTTCTGTGGAATTTTCTTTCCAGAACAAAGTACATACCAACCAAAAAAGGCATTCTACCCTTTAGGGGTTAATACGTATTGTTGTTTAACATGGCATTTTTTGGTGTTCTTCTTGATAAATTTATACTACGTGACGCGTTATCCTAAACAGTTATAGGTAATCTTCTAACAACATAATTATAGTGAATCACAGATATTCTGGTTTGAGAACTTTAAAATACAAATCTGACTATAAAAATAATTGTTATTTTTTGCAGCATAACTATGTATTTTCCGAAATGTTACATACTGAAGAGTATCTCACACATAGAGAACGTATGTGTTTATAAAAAATTAAAAATTTTGACTGGAAATATCCTTTATTTTACAATTGATCAATCTTACTGTCTTCGTTCTGGAAACATGTTCTTTTCCCTGCAGCTTCCTTTTCTGCTCTCAGTTTCCATATTCTGCATTTTACCTCCTTTGTTTAATACACTACTTATTTTGTCCACCCTGACCTTTCTCGTAATTCTCAGTCATCACTATCCGTAAGGAAGAAAGATCACAATGCTGACGAGCTCTCTGTGACCGGGCCAGTGTCAGGAAAGGCTCGTTAGGAAAGCAACGCTCTCCCAACGGTGAGAACGTTATCGCTCTTTCTCAGCCCGCTGTGCCTCGCCTTCTGCGACTTGTCTGCTCGCTGACAGCTCTTAACGAACCGCGTGGGTGCCGGAGGGTGCCTGATACATCTTTCATTTGGTTGCTCGTCGATCTTGTCACTTGTTAGCTTCAGGATAGGTCTCATTGCTCTTGCCTGGAGAAATATAAGTGAATATTATAGGTCATGTAAGATGCATGAAAATGTGACTTGTCAATTTTTCTCGATTTATTGAAAGAAAGGAGGTGTACAATGGTTAGGAACTGAAGGGGAAGGTGGAAAAAATCAAACCTTTTAATGTCACCTGTATGTAGATATATTTTAATGCATATGAGAAAAATCTATTACAGGAAACGTAACATACAGACATTTTTACTTTCTGTTGGGTTATTTATTGTTCCTTTAATTTCTCACAAAATATTTTTTATTTCCTTTTTGTGTATAAAAGTAAGAAAATCAAAATTAATTCCAATTAGTGATTTCTACAAAAAAGAGAGAGGGAAAAATAAATGTTTATTTTTACAGGTCAAAGATATAATTTCCTGCATACATATAATATATCCTATATTCGTTTTTAAAGAAAATATTTTGTTTTATTTTAATAAATATGTAAAATGTATTATAAATTTTAGACCTGCCTAGAGCTTAGAGCTCATCCTGGCAGCGCTGGTTCCCCGTTGGTCAGGGATATCTGGTTGGGTAACACTCCGAAGGCCGATGTGTAGGTCGGCGCTGGATATCGCCATACAGTGTCGGATGATCATAACCATCTCTCGAGTTAAAACAGGCACTACACTTACGAGACTAACGACTAGCCGTTGACACGCCCGAAAAACATCAATCAATGAATCAATCAAAAACGAAATTGTTTTTGTTGTTTGTCAATACAAATCTTAAGATCGTATGAAATTCAAATTCAATATTATTCAGAAAGTTCGATTCCTTGTCTTCATAATTTTACACAGTGATATATTTATTTGAGAAACTGGCGCCCTTAGCATTGCACATTTCAGATGTGTATATGAATTTGTAATAATAAAGATTGCTTGATCTTAAAATAAAGAAAAAATGTTCATCAGTTGATTTATCATTTTTCATCATTTTTGATTTATAATATGACACTCTGAATCTTCATATATTGCAAACATTTATAAATTCATTTTTGTATAATGAATGCTTTAACGAAAATTGGAATTTTTTGAAAATAAAAGAAGAACCGTGGAACAATTTTTCAGTAAATTTTGAAAATGTCTTTGAAGTATTTAAGTGTTTTAAAGTACCTCAAAAATTAAACTATTCTTTTCCTCCGTTTTTGAAATGAGCAGATCAATCAGAGAATCCCAAATTTACTGAAAATCCTGTGTACGGTTAAGGTGCTTCTGTTGTTCACCCACCGACAGGGGGACGGACGAACGGACAGACGCACAGTCTGTCGAACGGGCAGACGAACACCCGGAACAACGGACGGACGAATAGACGGACAAACGAACACATACAGTTTGGTTGAAAATCAACTTCTAGATATCACGGTTTCTGACAACAACATGTATTCGAGAAAGTAATTTACTACATACAGGTTGAAGAAAATTCTACTTTTTAGATATCAGAAACCATTCATAAGAGTTTTTCTAGAGTAGTAGTACGTTATGTAGTAATACAACGTTGGTACAAAGCAACGGCAATACCCAAAGCGACGTTAACAGAGGCGTATGAAAACCACCACACAACCAACCTGCGAACGGCGTCCCGCCGTCCAAGTGACGTGTTCATCACGTGACAAGTCGCCGTGCTGCCTCGTGGCCAGGGTCTCCGTCGGCCGCCCTCCCAAAAGGCCAGTGGCCAATATTTATCGCGCGGAGATCCCATTAGAGATGGTAGAGGGTTGGGCGGCAGCACACGCGACGCGGCACGCCCGCTCCTCTGCGCATGCGCGAGCGGGCAACAGCGCGCTTCATAACGACAATGGAGTGGGAACACGAAGATACAGCTGCCTTGTGGCGACTAATGGAAAGACGGGAAAACAAAACAAATACGCGCCGGAACTACAAGGGATTTTATGTGAAGAGTTGTTTCTGGATTTTATGTTGGGGTTGGTCAATGAAATACCTAACTGCGCACGTAATATGGCGGACGAGACGATTCACTTTCAACAATAATCCAAGTAAATTCAGCGTTGGTCAGAATTCACCTCTGTATTGGACGAAACAAAACCCGACGCCAATACTTTAAGTGGATTCTTCATACAGATTGGAGAGAGAAAGTCCATTACAATATTACTATTGCAGACTTAATTACTTATGCATGGTTATTTGAACTTTTATGTAGTATGGCATAGAGAAAAGAGTTTATTTTTCATGCAGTACAGTCGAAAGCCCTAAAGCTTTTAAGTTTTCCTAAAATTAAAAGTCCAGGGGCTTCAAATTATTCAAACCTCATTACATCAAAAATACACTATCAGATACGTCTATATTTTCCAACCGAATCACTTGCGGGTCCAGTTACAAGTTATTCAGGTCAATATCAGTTCTAAGAAATATTTTAAGGAATACTTCTGTCTCTAATATCGATATTATTTAAAAAAATATTCTGACATGTTTTAAAACACAATTCTATTTTTCAATTCTTTATTTTGTTAAACTTTGCAACCTTATTGGTGTCTATTTCAAAAAATATATCTACGATTCGGGATTGTAAAAAAACTTTCAAAACATTTCATATACAAATATGTAATATTAAAAGTAGTTGCAATAAAAAACTACAGGCCTATTGACGTGAACGTGTTAAAATGATCTGGACAACTGAACATTGAACGAAATAAACTATTGAAAAATGGATTCATGAGTCAGTTAAAAAAAGTGTAAGAATGTTTTAAAAATTACCTACATGTAGTGTAACCTGAAATCAGGTTGAAGTATTTGGACTCGTTCATTTGTGATGATTACCTGAGAATATCAGACAGTGTTCGCGTGTAGTCTGTAAGAAAGGTGGCGGGTGGCCATTTCCGCTCTGAAGGAGACGTCATTGAGATACAAGCCCCGCAAATCCGCATCTCCCTCCGCTCAACCTTAAGCCATAAAGAGTGGAATATACAAGTAAACAAAACTAACGATTCACGAGTCGGTTATTCTCTCGTTTGAAATTTGCGATAAATGCAAGAAAATTCTAGTACGAAAATGGGCCAAAAGAGCAATAATGTATTACACAAATAAGCGTATCAATGTCTGAATAAAATTATTAATTATAAACATGCTAGCAGGGACATGAGCCATAGCTGCTAAGAATATCGTAGAATCATGGATAATCACTCATATTATTACATGGTAGATTCATTGAAATGAAAAGTTATGATGCGAACATAATTTAATAATTACCGCCATTTCTGCTTTCGGCTAGTTTTATTGCGATATGTAGCTGTCGGATTGTACAGATATCACAGTCATACCGGTCGCAGTCACTGTACACCCTTTTGCATAATATCTTATATATTATAAGGGACTGTCCTCTCGTGTCTTACTTCAAAATGGACATGTAAAATTGTGTGAAGAAAGTCAAGTCACCATGGTGACATTTACACCAGTAAGTATAATTCACATTTTACCAACTGTACCAAATGCAGAGTTTTCCAAATTTTAGTTTCCTCATTCTCTATTTATTTAAAAACAAGTATATGTGAATTTATACAATCTCTATCAGAGTGCTGTACGCTTCAAAAGATGGTATGGCGTCGTCTGCCCCTGCACAGCCATCGCCGAAATAAACGAGTGTATTTCTGTGCTTGCGCTTCCTTCGTCGCCTGGGGTGCCGCGTCCCCTTTCAAAACAAGTCTCTTATGACAAATCGCACGGCGCAAAGATCCCTTTCTCCGACGATGAGTTTCCGGTACATCGAAGGGGGTCCGATTTCAATTTAGGCGCGCGGGGCCATTTCACAAACGCGTCTCCGCGTTTATGCGACATTACGCCGCCCGCGCCGCACCATTTTTCACGCGACCAGAGCGGACTCGATGGCGCGGACGCACAGTGGGTACGTTACTTACTCTTTGAAAAGCGTAGTGACTTTGGTGATGATGATGACGTCGAGATTCAGGGAGCTTCAATTAGATAATATATGGTCCATGTGCCCGTAAGTGTAGTGATGTTTCAATCACGGGCTGAAAGTGGCAGTGTGGATGGTGAGACAGCTGTGTGATAGGTCCTAAACGTCGGCAAGCGTGTGGTTAGCCCATGTGTCAGAGTATTGCTCCGGCATTCGCCCCTTTCTGAAGAATAGTTAATGCATCTCTCTGTAAATTGGCGTAAGTGAGCAAGAATCATAGATAAAAAATATATATTCACTTTCTTTCTAAATTCCAACAACATCAATAAATTAGAAAAACGTATTCTGGCTAAATCGTTTTCTAATTTTTCTACTCAATGTACATTTCAGTGAATGATCTCCTTGAAAAGGAAAAAATAAAATGTTTCTTCTGGCTAAGAAATAAAAATAGTCTTATTTCATAGGTGTGGTAGTACCAACGCTATGTTAAACCTGGGTACAACTGAGAAAGGTGTCCAGTTGCTAGTGCGCTTAGATGCTGTGCTTTCGTATTTTAATAATTTAAACTTAATATACTTCTTCTTATGTATTGGTTTATTTTCCTCTCTCTTTGTCCCTCTCTCGTTCTGTCTTGTCTCTTTCTTTCCTTCTTTATTTTTGTCTTCAGTGGTAAATCGAAATGTCCACCAAACACTCTTCTTCCGCCCACTGTGCTGGGGCAGAAAAGAGAGCTGCGGGCACCCTCGCAGTGTGGTCTGCTTCCTTTCCTTCCTTCGTCCCTCCATCCTCTCGTCCCTCTGTCTCTGGAGACGCCGAACGGCCCAACGCGACACGGGGAAGCCCCTGTCTGCCTCGACGCTGCCTAGCGACGGCACGCGAAATGTAAATAGACGGGGACACACATGCCAGAGACGAGGAGAAATCCCACTTACTAGAGTTCTATGTCTATGACTTTTTGAATTTGATTAAATGTCTCGTGTACACAGTTCTTGTTCATTATTATACTCTGCTCTATCGAATGGAGAGTAATATAGAAATCTGTAATTTTACTTCAAATCATGTTCAACCGTTTACAATAAACAGCTATTACCAGGTTGGTAAGAGTCATATTATACCTTTATTACGCAAAGTAAAAATCATTCTGTTGATTTCATTGCAGAACTGACTATATTTGCACAGCATTATGTTTTCTCTCTAGTTCGTACATGTTTGTAGAGTAAATTACAAACACGTTGTTAGTGAAATTAATATAAATACTAGTCACGTCCTATTCCACTGCCTATTTTAATAATTAATTTAAATGTCATTCTCTGCTCTAAAGGTAGTTCCGCCGGCACCTATCGAAAATATGTTGCTGTCGACGACCATGAAATTAATTAATCATAAAACATGTGAACAAGATCCTACACTATTTTGATGTAACAGAATAATTTCTTCGGGTTCCAAAAGTGCTTTGAATCTCGTCTATCTCGTACTTCTGGAAATATAAACAGTTCACTTAACCTAAAACACTTCATGTGCTCAACTTATTCTCTTGCAACATAAAAAGCTAATTCATTCCACTGGCTTTGGAAACTTACCTGTAAGAACACGTACCAAATTGTGCTTGCAGCAGAGATATCGAGAAATGCTTGTTGACTAAACATTACCTTATAGTCATAAATAAAACAGAATAATACACTCGTAAGGATTGCACGTATTAAGAAGGAAATATTACACATTGCTTTCTATGAAAGGATACTGAGTAAACTTGACATTTATTGAGAGCATCGCAATGTTAAAATCTTACAAGACGGGTATTCGTAGCTAAAATTTTTCAAATTATACTGAAAACGGTACAGGCACCAGAAGCCTCATCTGCGATATGCACTTCCTCACACATTTCTTGAGGTGCCATCCTCTTTTGCGATGCAATCTCACGTGAATTAGGGCGCATTTAATCGATGCCTACGCGTTAATTTCCCTCAATGAACTACTCATAGGTGTCAGCGAAACAAATTCTTTAATGTAGCTACACATATTCGAAACGTAAGACGATTACATGAACTTTTAGTTTCATTAAATTAATGGGCAATTTTATGCAGAGTAGCTACTTTATTTTTTCGACTCATCATCTTGAATAAGTTCATGCGAATATGATTCATGATTTTGTGATTAAAAGTAATATTATAATACCGTTCTACCACATTCGTTTCTACAATTATTTTCTGTTTATATTAATAGTAGTATGTAACAATAGTATGATCCGTAGAAAAAATTACATTTTAGTTATTTATTCTCCAACTTCGCTATATAAAAGAACTAATTCAGTATAAGTGATGCGATAAAAAATATTATCCTCCGTTCCCACACTTCATTGCATTTAAGACCGCTGACAGGAAACATTTTTTCTGAAAATACATCAACTACATTCTCCTCGGCTGGTCTTTCTTTCGCGCCTTTAGAGACTTGACTTATTTCATGCTTGTCCTCTGATTTCACTCCTCGTTAGTACACTTTTGTGAACTTCCAAACCTCTACTATGGTCAACTCGTTTCTTTAATGCATCCTGTGTTCTCGTGATGAGAATTTAGTTATAAGACGTTTCTGTCTGGTATTCATATTCGTCAAGGATACAAATGTAAAAAAAATATCAAATTTCCTGGGAACTGCATTTCTTTTGAAAGGTCTGAATGCTGCACCACGTTTTGTTACGCACCTCCACAAGAGATTACAGCGTCCTTACCAAGCTGTACGGCATCTGAGCAGTGCTGCTTTGACCAACAAGCACCCGTTGCCGCAGTGGCCACTCGTGACCCAATGAGTCGCAATAAAAGGATGGCCAGGCTCTAAAACGTCACTTCGTCTCACATTACTACTATATTGCGTGTGAAACTTTTTGGGAAATCTGGAAATTTAAATTTAATTTCCCGGGTGACTTCTAAAATTCAACAAAACAACAGCTCTACTGTAGAAAAATAATATAATGGAGTTTTGCGGCAATAGAGAAACATGTCTTTAATAAACTGAGCGAGCATGTTTCCTGCAGACGCATTTCCATAATACCGATCTACATTCCAATTAATTAAGAACTTATTTTATTTACGTACATCAGCATCACGGAAAAACTTTCGTATCGCAATTGAAAAATTTTGTTTTGGTGTTTCAAATTTTGAAAATATGTCAGAATTAATTCACTTTGTACTGTGAATCGTTTCCCTAAAATATTTTTTTTTAGTTTTATTCGTTTTGACACTCGTAAAATCACCATGGAATCGATATCTGCATTCCCGTTCGTTATCTTTACAGTCACGGCTGCTGTAGCACAATTCTCTTTCCGAACAGGTCTCACCGTAGGTAGTGCAAGCCGTTGACCTCAGCCATTGGGCACAAAAAGTGTCAAGCCACACCCGCGCGTGTCTGTGGCGAGCGCCTGCAATCAGCTACAGTGATAGTCTCAGCGAACCCCTAAAGGAGGAATTCCCAACCCCCGTGATAGTACAAGACGGAAAACCGTCCAACCTAGAATCAGAGTAGGACAAAACAAGAAATAACGGGAAGAAACTCACTGGGATAGAATAGAGCGCAGCTTACAGGCTCAAAGCTGAGAGAGATAAACACCACGAGCGCACTCATAGAAAGGGAATAAGAGCGGCGAGCAAAAGAAGAATAAGATAACAAGAGAAGAAGAACACAAGGAGAGTAAAGGATAAGAACACAAAGAGAAATGAAGAAGAGAATAAAAGGAAGATGATCCGATGGATGGAGGTAGTGGGGTAAAGATGAGAGAGAAGTGAGCGAAGTAAGCAAAAGTGGAGTGAAATTGAATGAGGGAAAAAGAGACAAACAGAAGAGGGGAAATCGTAAAGAAGCCGCATTGGAAACATGTGGGAAGCAGCAAGGTGAGGTCGGGATACGAGGGGGAAAGCGGCAGAACTAGGAATGTGATGATGTGAAGAGGAGAGAAATTCATAGAAGAGAAAGGCCATTCCTCTTGTCTCGTAGAAACGGGGGGGGAGAGTGGCAGGGAGGAGGGGAAGCAGATCATGGGCAAGCAAGAGGCGGAGCAAAGATAATTGTAGGACAGAACAAGAAGTAGATCAGATCACAGCGGATGAAACTGAGTGATAAAAATAGAAAAAAGTAGGCTGGAGTCTGAGACGAGTTAGGGGAAAAAGAGAGAAGAATTACCGAAAGAGAGCGGGGCGGGTCAATCGATGGCAGACTGGCTGTTTTATCCTCCAATAGGATTCACAAGAAAGGCGAATGGGCTGAACAGGAGAGGAAATAGGGTCACAATAGGGTCATAATGCAAGTCACTACAACGCAGCGCGAAGATTGATTTTACGTGCACGCTAACAGCAAAGTTTCAGTAGTGATTGTTTAATTGCGGCAGGTTACGTAGATCTCCCCCCCTCTGGTGGTAAAATTTCTCGGCGACCTACACGCCAACTTTCGGGGATTTCTTCTTCAAATATCTCCTCAACCTCCCCACGGGTCGAAATCTCAGCTTCCGATTGTTGTTCCAACACTGAACGTATGTAAGTGTACGTGTGTGTACGGTATATGGGAATGGGCTAGGGAAAGGAAGAGGAAGATAAGTGTCACATGGTCCTTGTCCCGTTTGTCAGGGTACTGATCAAGCATTTACCTGCTATTGATCTGAGATCCCACTGAAAACTACCGATCAGTCCCCAGCCTGTAGAAATCTTCTCCAGATAGTAGCTGAATTCTGCCAAGCTATCTGTACAGCATTATTCTCATAACTGTGAAGTTATGGAGCATGTCTTGAGGATAGTACATGGTAAAGTAGAAAGAAAAAGATTCCGAGGAAGAACAACTATGACATGGATAGATCAATGCAAGAGTATGAGCCTAGAGGAAGCATTGCGGAAGGCAGAGAATCGAGAAGAATGGACAAATACTGTGAAAGCCATGTAGATAGGTTACCTAACATCCGTGTACGAAAGAAGAGGATCAAAGAAGATCTATCGAGCGCTGAAAATCCACCACCATAAGAACTCGAACCCTATGACTTCCAGGTCAGATTCACTTAAGAGGCAACGGAAATGCTGGCTCAAATCTTACTCAGTCGGCCGGCTCCACCGCAACACAGCGGGAGGGGAGAACCGACGCGACTGTTGTGAGGCGGGTGGGGGTACGGGGTGGGGCAGGTGAACGACACGGCGCCGGAGGACGACGCGGGGCGACGCGGCCCGTGACAGCGTACCTGCGCGTGATTGAACTTGCACAAGGCGGCGCGCGGGGGCGTGTGTCCGACAGCTGTCGCGAGCACTTGCTCAAACGGCTCGGCGAGCGCGCTTGCCTCAACTACTGCTCGGCCACGAAGGCGGCGCCCCGATCAGGAGGAGATGGCCCCAACTGGTGAACAACAAGCTGCACTCGCATGTGAGATCAAACGCGTGGAGTTTCAGAAGAAACGGCAATGTTGCGAGGATAAAACGTTCACCAAGGTTCCTGACGAGTTAAAATGAATGTATTCATATCTGAAAATCTGCAGCTTAAAATTCATGAAATTCTGCTGCCACCGGGACATTCTATTGTTAACAGATCGAACTGTTTTCATCGGCACTTTGAAGCGAAGATTTGGTTCCTTCTTGATGGCAAAGGTTCAGGAAGAATGTTTGGTCAAGTTACATGCGAAATATATTATATCTCTAAATACTGGACACAAGGAACTATAATATATGAATGGGTGAATGATTTGTTTTTCGCGTATAGGTCTACTCGGATCACGCGTGCATCCTGCTTTAGCAGGTGGAAGTACCTTTTTCCGCGGTGGGGATCAGTATTTTAACTAAATCCCCATTTTTATCGCTCCATATTGATAGCACTGAGAGTATGGACAATGACGAACACGTTTCAAGTTTTTAAATCAAAATAAAACCCCAGGTTAATATTGGCATATATTGACTGAGCCTCGTTATTTATGATTTCAGCCGTGTGAAATTTCATTATTTTCAAAGTACCACATCCGTGTAAACAATAATATTCATATGAAATAATAAAAACCTTTGATGAATTACAATACTCATATACCATATTTTGCTACAACTTGTTTTTTCTATTGTTACTAATGCAATGTGGTCGGGAAAATCATACCTATTCATCTCTGTTTAGCAGCATTTCGCCGATAATACAGTAGAGTATCAGAAAATAGTTTTACCGCCGTTAGGCAAATAGGCAGCAAATAACCCACCGAGTCTTTTATATGTGATACTGGCCGAGGGACGTTCCATATTTTCCATAAATAAAGGAAAAAATAAATTAAAAATAATAATATTTGCAATACGAGCACTAATATGCATTTTTAGATACAATTAATTTATATCGATTATTTCTAATGGTCGGAGTACGATTTAATTCTTAATGGACGCCGGCCGTTACTATGCGTTAACACCGGCCTTTCGTAACTTCTTTTGTTGCGTCAAGTACAGTTAAAACTGTACAGTTTTACAAAAAAGAAATTGTGCTTGCGTCGAGGTCTTCGTAACTTGGCTGAGTACTACACGAGACCCCACGTGTCCGTCACGTGTGGCCGGCAGCCGCCGACAGGCGACGAAACGCGCGCAGAGATCCACATCGGGTGGAGAGGATGTCGGGGGAAGCGAAATGAATTTTTGCTGCTGAGGCTAATTAAAAACTGTCAAACGGTTTCATTTAGAGCTGGCTTTGCGCGGCGCCGCGTGCGCGCGTGTGGGAGAAGCGGCGGGTGGAGGGGGAGGGGTGAACGCACCTGCGGCGGCGTGTGATTGGTGTTTGCTCTCAGGCGTGCTGTAGTCGGAGCTGCTGCCCTGCGGTGCCAGCTACATTACCGCCAGGGGGCGTACTGATTGCGGGGGCCGCGCCTCTAGCGACTCCCTGCTGAACCACTCGACGCTCCCCTTCGACGCGAGGGCGGTTCGCATAATTCTAAATCGCAGATGAATTTCAGTTCCCGTCCCTGCCCGTCACCACCGGGCTCATTAGGTCTAGTAATGTTTCGGTGATAAAGGACAGTCACACCGTGGTACAACTGGTGGCGTGCAAGCCAGTGCAAGAGCCTCGTCTTGTCACTTTGCGAGTTTGGTCTCGTCCGCGACATTTCTGCTTTTTGTGGTGGGGAGGGGGGCTTAAATAGCTCAACAACACGAAGGTCATGCCCCAAGTTGGAAGCGAGTAGTGAAATACCAACTGTCTTTAAAGTAAAATGTAATTGATTGTTTCTGGGCGTGTCAACTGCTAATATCATGTATCCTCTAAGTATAGTGTATGTTTTATCGTGGGCGGTGGCGGTGATATTCCTCCAATGAATAACGATATCCAGCGTCGACCTAGAAGTAGCCTTGCGGGGTTTTCCCCACCAAGCATCCCCCACCACCGGAGCACCGCTACAGCCAGGGCAACCTCTAAACTCACGACATGTGTTGTAGTATGCTGGATGTAAATGAATTTGTGTGTATATAAGCGGAAGGATGTAACAAGGAAAGGGAAGTAAAATCGCGCGTGTTCTCTGGTCCGTTTGCTATGGTACTGCTCCGGCATTCGCCTGGTTTTGATCGGAGAAATCGTGGAAAGCTATTGATCAGAGCAGCCGGCTGCTAGAATTCTCTGAAGGAGGAGGTGATAGTGGTGGAGGTAGTAAGGAAGGAGTACGAGTTCATGGTTGTATTGATAAAGGTGGGATGAGAATTACCCAGAACTTATGACTGTTATAAAATATTCTTTAACATACCACACACTGCCCAGCTTTAATATTTTGTTTAATTTCATTGCTTACTTACCATTAGATATTGATTTCTTGATCGAAGAAACCACGGAAAACAACCCATCAGAGCAACTAGAATTCTCCTCCAGATGATTGAATTCTATTTAGCCACATGGTTTGTATGTAACTAGTGTCGAAAATCCTGCTACATATAAACATTCACCTTTCAAAACTGAATAATATACAAATGATAAAAATAGCAAAATTTACAAAAATTTTGTAAGAACATGACATTATTATTATTAATAATAATAATAATAATAATAATAATGATAATGATAATAATAATAATAATAATAATAATAATAATAATAATAATATGGAAATACGTGCAAATAATGTCTAAAGAGAAGGACATAATTGAGATTTTCATAACGTACGCTGTGAATTGCTAAAGATACAACACCTCATGCAATACGAAACGCATATCCAGGATGATCGTTACGGTGTTGACACTCTCTTGCTATCGTTCATTGCACTAGCAACAGCGTGGGACCGATTCGCTTCGTCGCTGTTGGAACTACCCGGCGGCTATCATTTACATTGGACCCTGTTTATAAGAATCATTCCTGATTTTGGCATGATTACTAGTCGTTTCAAATGTGCTATCCTTGCGGATCTATTCATATGCGTTCTGACATATATCATGTGTCTTTAACTCTACTGTAGAAGAGTTCAAAAGGAAGCGAAATATGTTTTTGTTGTAACGAATTTTAATAACAAAAAATTTTTGGAATATAAATATATACAAATTTTTATATATTAATATAAATATATACAAATACAAGATTTGATTGTGGTTGCCAGTAAACGCTAAAACTGCGACTATCTGTTCCGGATCTCTTCAAATGTACCTCTGTAAAAAACATTCAAACTCATTCTGAAGTACAATTAGCAGAATCAAGATGAAGTAATAACAAAATAATTGCAGATCTGAACTAGTTGTGGCGGTGGTGATAATGTTTTTGTAGTTAACTTTTTGGACCCGGAAATATATACGCCGACGTTCAAGAGAAAGCTCGGAAAATATATTTTGCTGGTCGCAAAACCTCGCAGATGCTTCTGTTGAGTCAATGAGATTTAGCCCAAGCAAAGAAATCCCACAAAAGTTTTGCAAATACTCAGCCGAATTTAAATATGAAAAGATCTTTGTTTTATGCATATAGAAATTATTTCTGCAAAAATAATTCCAAAATAAAATATTGGATTTTAATTGCTTAATCCGTTTTACTTTAGAGAAATATTAATAAAACCTTCAATTTGATCATTCCTTAAAATATGTTCTGACTTTCTATTGTTACATTTAAATAATTGCTCATAACCATGATTTTTAACGTGCTTAATAACGATACAAATTATTCTCTGCCGCATTAATTGTAATTTTAAATTTGCAAGATAGTATAAAGGCTTAAAACATTGAAAACATTAGAAAGAATCCGGAGAAAAGATGATCTTTAAGGTAAAATGAGAAAACGAAAAATAAATCCAAAGAATACTGATAGTTTTATCATCTTTTAAAACGTGGTGCGTTTAGAACTAAAAATTAATTTTCAAAATACATACTTCACGTATTGATGACCCTGTTTTCTTTCTTTGTATGTCTGTGTGTCAATTTTTTTTTAACTAGACAGAGATGGAAGATCACAGAGACAAATTGTGTTTATTTTAGTAACACAAAACATGATATATGCCCTGTAAATAGAGTTAATAATCCAGATTTTGTTATGGATTTACCATGTTGAAAAGAGAATTCATGTATCAAATTTTATTACATGACTTCTTTAGTTTAACATAAGACATAGAACTCTAATTGTTCGTCTGGTTTGACTAAGCTTACGCCGTTTCATTAATAAAGTTCGGTGTATTTTTCATTTAGTTAGTTCTCCTTATCGTCTTCTTCAATTCAGCACAATCTTTGCTGACATTTTACTGCAATTCGATGTCGCGAATCGAGGCCTCTCGTTCCCCGCAGGCGGTTACTCGCAGGTTACCCGAGCCCCGGCATCGCTCTACGCCCTCCGGCTGCGTAGGAGGGAATCGGGGATCGGCCGCGAGGAGGACATGTGCGCAGGCAGCGCGGCCCGCGGTGCGCCGTCACATTACGCACACGCATTTCCGCTGCGTCGCCACGAGTCAAAGGAGCCTCCTGGTGGAGGGGCTCCCGGGAAAGGGAGGGAGAACGAGCAAAGAACAGGTGGTAGAATGGGAAAGAATAGGCGGAAGAATGGGAAAGAGAGTGAGCCGTAGAATGGGAAAGCGAGTGGGCGGGTGAATGGGAAAGACAGTGGATGAGATAATGGAAATTAAAGTTGGTGAGAGAATGGGAAAGAAAGTGGGCAGGAGAATGCAAAAAAGAGGAAGCTGGAGAATGGCAAAGAGTGGATGAGAGAACATGAAAGATAGTGGACGTGGGAATGGGAAGGAAAGAAAGCACAGCAATTGAAAAGAGAATGGCTGTGATAATGGAAAACCGAATGGGCTAGAGAATAGAAAAAAGACCAGCCCGGAAGATTAAAAAAAAGGCAGGAAGGAATGCAAAGTGAGGGAAAGAGAGCATGTGGGTGCAACAGTTGAAGGCGCGTAAGCGGATGGGAAGATAGTGTAAGTGTGTGTGTGTGTGTGTGTGTGTGTAATTAAATGGGTGAGTGGGTTCGTGCGCGGTTATGGTGATAGGTGGGTGATGTACGCGGGCGAACGAGATTCCAAGTTTGGAGAGGGTGGGGAATTGGGCGGGTGGGAAATGTACGCAAACGGATAAGTGAATAGGGATTGCTGGAGTAGTAATTGACGGAAGTTTTGCTGTTCTCGGAAGATTTGCAGTTCTGAACTTAGCGATAAAGTTGTATATCTGATTTTTTCTTTCCTCTCTATATTCACCGTTATCGCCGACCAGAAATTTGGTGGCCGTCTCGTATATCGACTATGGGAACTGCAGAGTAGAATTCTTCGACATGTGCGTTGTTTCAATGGGGAAAAACACAAACATGAAAGAAGTAAACAAAAGAATATTGGGTGTGAATAAATGTCTTTGCAATTTAGAAGGCAATATGCAATATACAAGTTAAGGCGGTGACGGATGTGGAGGGAAATATGAAGAAACAGAGATGCGTTTCGATAATATAAAATTATGAATCGATAACTTGTCTAATTCAACAACTATTTAAGCGTACTTATGAAGACTTTACTCAACCTAGCCCTCATTGGTTCTTGACCGTCGCGGCCGTCGTGTGTGAACCGTTTTCCATTTCTCACCGCTTCACTCACGATCACATTGCTTTATCGTTTTCAGTTCGGATAATACGTCACACAATTATGGTTTATAAGCCGACTGTGAACATTTGTTATGCTATTAGATAGTATCTTTCTCAGAAAAGGTTTCCAAGCAATACTGCAATAAAACTTGTATCTTAAGGATTAAGCCATTATTATTCCTTAATTATTACCTTGAGAAATCACACTCAGGTCGTCTTGCCTGAATACTTCGATATGAATGAATTCCAATTTGAGGAAAGAAAACCAATGGAATCTATGCCTATTTCTCCATCTTTGGAATAATTATCGTCAAAGAAGAGAATCCGGTTCATCAGCTAACGCTTCCTTCAGCCATTCCTTCTCGTTTTCATTCCTTTCATTTAACGACGCGACCTATCTATGTAGCAAATTTCGAAAATCCGCCTCAGTCAGGACTCGACGCCTAGCACCTCCAGATCAGAGTCATTACAGCGATAAAAAGTTGTCGCCCGTAGCCATCGCAGTCGGACGGGAGGGCGGGTAACGTGTGCATTATGCAATGCGCCTCGCCCCGCCCCGCCTGCCGCCAGCGCGCTCGCTCGTGTGTTTTTGAAAGTGTAACTTTTGCGCGCTTTAATGGGCGACCATAAAGTATCCGCCATTAGGGACGCCGGCGCCGCCGCCGGAAGTGCGTGGGCGGAGGGTTTTACTGCGGCGCTGCCCGGCGCAATCGGCCAACTTTCCCGTGTCCATCACCAGAGATCCTCGCACGGGGCGGACCGGTAACGAGAGCTGTGGGAATGAGGGAGAAAGATGGCCGAGGAACGCGTCGAGGAGCCATTCGTCGAAACAATAAAAAAAAGCACATAGAAGAAAAACTCTTAGGATGGTATTACGATAGTATGTAGAGGACAATATCAGTCAGGGAATGCCAACAGATTAATTGTTGAATGTGAAATGAACGTTATTTTTCAAATTACTCTGCAACCAAGGTTACATGATCTATGTGCATCATAAGGTTTTACCGTATTTGCGGGGGTTTAAATTTGCAATAGGACAAATAAATATTAGGTAATTAATAAAAGGGACATACAGAGGTGAGGTAAACAGCCTGGTATTTAGATTTAACAACAAAACATATGCATTATTTGTGACAGCAAAAATATGTTTTTGCCATCTCAGGCCCCATCACATTTCCGGTGTCCGTCTCGAAAGAATTGGTGGATCCTACGAGTATAACGAGAGCCATGGGAGTAAGAAAGATGACAGAGATGAAGAATGTAGCTAGCCTTCTTAGGAGAAAAACAGACAAACACGTTTAGAGTATCAGAAAAAACAAACAATAGTAATTCAAATTGACCCACTAAGAGGACTAAAACAGACTGGTATTTAGATGCGAGTATTTAGATAAAGAAGTCTTCATTATTTATGACAATAAACATATTATCTCTTTACTCAGAAATAAGAAGTATATAATTCAATATAATTATTATCTCTTATTATATTATATCTTATTATCTTATATTTTTTTTCTATCTCGGCGCCACTATTAATAGAAATTACTAGTATTGCAGTGTACTATTCAAGGTGCTTGCCACTGAGGGTGGGCAACCGGCGCCACACTTCGAATTAGCACCATGCAGCGGGAATTTCATCGTATCCGGTCGCTGAAAGGTGGCGCTGATAACAACTCTGACTCTTGAACTCTTTTTTCAGTCATTACTTCGAAGCACCTCTCGCTACTGTACATGTCGGCCAAGATACCGCGACTTCATACGCTCTCCCAACTTCTATTGTAGAAGGCAATGCGGATAAAGGGAGGAACAAAATGCTTCTCTGCATTCATAAGAGTTAGAGTGTGAATGTGGTGAAATAATTTGCTACTAGTCTATCGGAAGGGATGGCTCAGGGCATCTACAGATGTCATTGCAGCCCACGTTGATCGATCTATAGAGTTTTAGAATCTCAGTTTCCCAGATGAAGTAATGGAGAGAGGTGGCAGAAACAAGAGGATGAGGTGGTCGTCAATATTCAAAGAAAACGATCATTTATATATCAGCAGAAAAAGATTTGACCATGAACTTAGCCCTAATAGACGGCAATTCTCCAATAAAGTCATAAGATTAAAGATACTGAAGCATCCTCGGCGAAAAATTATTGCCTTTCGTGAAATGTTACAAAGTTATTTGGTTATGGGTGTAACATCAGATGTCAGGAATGATGTGCAGGGATTTGTGGGATCTAGAAATATTTTCAGTAAGGCTGAAGAAGGAACTCAATATGCGAAGAAATTCATGAATGCGCAAGCGTGTGCTGAGACCACCGTTAGGATTATGAGTAGTACATAGAGTCTAGTCAGTTTATGCCAACAATAGATTCCGTTGGTAGCTTAGTTTCAGCAATAGAGCACCTTTTCTGAATCCATCACAGGATAGAAGAACGCACGGTAATCTATTTAACGAGAGCGAAAGGACATGAGAGAGAGATGGAGAAATTTAACTCCAAGAGAGAACGGAGAAGGAAGTGGAGATAGTGGACATATCAAAGTGGAGATAGACAAAACAGGAAGTTTTCTTTTTCTTGTAGCTACAGATGGTGTGTGATGAAGCTGACAATCCCCAGCCAACATAATGACTGGAGATTGGGTTTTTGCAGTAATTTTTTGCAGTATGAGTTATTTTTAAAGCCCTCTTGGTATTACATTTGAAGGACGTGTTATTATGCTTAGAAATCTCCCATTTTCGTCACCTGCGTTCACGGCGATGTATTAACTTTCTACTGCCCATTTGGAAGGACGGCTGCCTCTATAATTAGATCTCTGGGAACTGGTGGCGGAGAAGAACAAAGACTTCTGTTCGAGGGGGAAGGTGTCGGAACGTGAAGGTGCGGGGGAGAAAGCTAATTGGCGCGAAGGGCGGTGCCGGCGAGGGCTGCCAGGGGGAGGTGTGAAACAAAGGAGTTTGTGAAAAGCGGAATGCTACATCATGATGTGCTAGAGGTTGAGATAGAGTTTCCATGTAGTCTACCCATGAATTTCTACTATCGACGAATGCTTTTGAAATATTGGAAGTGGGAAGATCATTGTAGATTAACTAAGGGAAATTGGAAGAAAGTAGTTAACCAGTGAAAATCTATAAAAGACAGTTTGGAGATGAACACCAATGAATGTTCTGCATGAATCTGTTTTTTATTTATATTTAGATGATAATAAGTAAGATAATGTAATCTTCAGGATGGTACCGTTTAAAGGATTTGAACAACAATGCACTGCAACATTACGCTACAGAAACATGGAAGCTAAAACGTCGATGTGGAGACAGCAAAAGTAATTACTTAATCTACGATAAGTTATAGTATTAATCTGTGACGGATTAACATTACGATCACAGTCAAGTGTCAGCACACAGTGATGTGATGTTATCAGTGGTCTTCACAATAAGATGGGGCGATTGGGAGAATCAAATCTAGGGAAGTCCCTGGAGGTAAATGTACAGAAGCTAAACAAAAGTGATCAAGTCACGAGCAAGCAAAATATCGGGGAAACGTTTTCAACCTGCACTTCACTTAAGGGACTAATGTTTTAAGTGGTTACCGCGCTCGGGATAAATAATTTCTTGTTTGAAACGGCTCGAAGGGTTGGGTTTCACCGAATATTTTCTTCATTACATTCCCTAATCGCGCCCTTACGCCCGTTTATAACCAGTGCGCGACGCGTTCGGCGTCACTGCGATCAACAGCCCTAGCGGCGCGTTAATTGAGCCGCAGGCCACCGCGCAGGGCGGCGCCACGATCGCCCCCGCGTCGGAGGTCAGGTAGCATATTTCTCGCTCCCCCTCGGGAGCGCGTTTAGTCGCCATTTGCCGTTGACTTGGCGCGGGCGCGGCGAGGGGGCGCGCAGTAAGGGAGCCGGATATTAATTTTTCGCGTCCACGGAATTATATTTGTGTTCTACGCGTAACTGCGACTAACGACGAAAACACTGACACCGCTGAGGGGTGGCTGCGAGGGTTGCGTTTATTTGAGTTGTTTTCTGTTGTATAAGTTGACGAGGGAAGGTCTTGGTGGGTAATTTGTGTAATATTCGTTGTAGATTCTCGTTGGAACGGAGCTTTCTCCAGTTACAAAGTTGCGCTTTATTTTATTAAACCGATAATTTAATAAAATATTTTACGAGAATTTTGCTTGTCACCATCTGTCTTGGAAAAGAGGAAGTGAAGGAAATAATGAAAAAGAAAATAATGTGAAGCAAACTCAAAGAGAAATTATGAATTGGAAAATTGCTTGAAGTCGTTCACTTATATGCTCAGTGACCAATGGTAAGGAAAATATAATTTAAGCTTCAGATAATCCCAGCTTTTAGCAAGAAAATATTTATTTTCTCTTCTGTGAAATTTACAGTACAAGAATTTGTTTTGGTTTTTATTAATAAAAAATTATGTTGTAAAAAAGTAAAAAAAATGAATGCATATATTTTTGTTTTGTTTACATTTTCGAATTGTACAACTTCTTCAGACGGATCAAGTTAATATTCAAAATTGAACTTACTAAGTTGTTTCTTGTCACTGCTTCACACACAAACATCAACAGAATTTACAGATACAACCATCCTTTCGGCAATAGGTAGTTAAGTGCAAAATCTTGCGTCTAAGTCCCTACTGCACTTGTGTCTAATAACAAAAACTGCATAACGTGCTATAATTTACAGCAATTCCGCTCTCAATGGGAGGATCATGGGGCTCTAATTCCCCCTTCTGGAAGCCAATAATATATTTTCAAAAATAATTTTCTATACGAACAAAAATCATATATATAAATATGATTATTATGATTATTTATATAAATAATATTAACTATATGTTAACAAATAAAAATACGTTTTAAATTCAGCATCAATGAAAAATTATTTATAAGGAAATATCAAGTCAGTTGCACACTATATCTGTAACTCCCACCTTGTAACACACACACACGCTCACACACACACACAAAACCTTTTTTGCGCCTCTGATTTACAGTGTAGAACGTTTAATCATATATATATATATATATATATATATATATATATATATATATATATCCCCTTGTTTTATCAATGACAGAGTGCTCAACCCCTTTTTTTTCAGTTCTGTGAAGAATTAATTTTACAGTTACACTCTTTGTGAAAATTGGTTACTCTCTTTACAATTGTTATTTCATAGCGCTATCGAAATTACTTGCACTTTTGGCTTCGAATAGTTATATTTCCTGAACAGATCTCGAACTATGGAAGTAAAAACACAATTATTTTGTTTAAAATATCAAAGATTATTTCCTTTGTCATCATAAAACGTGGAAATTTTCATGAAAATTATTAATTAACCAATAAATTTAGTAATATTAGTTTTGGAAATTACAAAAAATATGTAATACCTAGCGCGTAAAAACAGACAAATTTGCCCAAAAATGAAAAGAGAAAAAAAGAAAAAAAAATCAACTCGACAGCACATTTTACTAATTCATTCTTAATTTGAGTTTCTTAACAGCAAGCCCTGGGTGACATGAACTTGTTTATTTGCTTTAGGGGTTATGCACAATATTTCTCGCTCCCCCAAGGTGCAGGAGACTCATAGCTACTTCCTGGAAACTTCCCAGCCCGCTCTCCCTCCTAGGCGCTTTTAAAACAGGACCATTATTTATTTCCTTCATTTACAAAAAAATTAGCAGGGCACTACCTTCGTAGAACAGTCATGTCCCGTAAAATGAGTGTTTTTCTTGCATTATTTTGCCAGGCACAAGGGAAGAAAAGCGTTCTGTTCTTCCTCCGACAATATGAAAACCTTGAAAACGTTGATTCGCCGTTTCCCCTGTGCGTGACTAACAAAATGTTAGATCGAATCTTTTGACAGCGTGTAATCCATTGCGATGCTGATAATGATTTTTTTCGGTGCTTGCGGGACGAGCTAAGGGGAGGTTTTTATTCCGCTCTCTCGAAGCCACAAATAGAGCAGAATTCTGAGTGGAGCACGAAGCCAGCGGTAAAGAAAAGGGATGTGCGGGCAAATTCGGTGATAGTGAAGGTAGTGGAGGTGGGCGAGTATGGAGTAAAAGTAGATTGTCAAAAAAAAATCTTTAACGAAGAGAGATCCGATGAGAAAGAATGTACTGAATGCTTCAGATGAAAACCGTTCAGATGTAAGGAAGGACGACCTGTTTTATATAATTAGGGGAGAAGTGCACATTTTTCTATGCACATTCAAGATTACATCTTTATGAGATATTTTCATATTCCATGATTTTTTTTCCATCTTTGTATTATTTAATTAAGGTGATGGAGGGGTGCGAGTCTAGGATAAAAGTAGATTTTCAAAAAAAATTAACGAAGATAGATACGAAGAGAAAGAATATACTCAATGCTTCAGATAAAAGCAGTTCAGATGAAAGTATTGACGACCTGTACTATAATTAGGGACGAAGTACACATTTTTCTATACACTTTCTAAATTTCTTATTTTTGAGAGATATTCATATTTCATTAGTTATTCTCCATCTTTATATTATTTAATTAAAATCTTCTAAAGGGTACAAGAAACTTCTGCCATTTATTTACACGTAAAGACACTCATTTAGAATTATGCACAATTCCAAATAATTAACTTACACTCTTTATTTTGTTTCTTTCTTTTTATTACATATTTTCATCCCTGTTAAATCATTAATAGATGTTTTTAATGGGAATGAGGCATTTATATCCACAAAAATCCTGTTGTCGTTCGACACAGTACGAATCGTTTAACACAGAAAAAATAAACTATAGAATTAAAAATAATATTTGATTTTCTTGTCCGCTATTTATTGCAAATATGTACAATAGATTAATAGGATCAAAGAGTTTGAAATTTGGAAATGAAATCTCTTAACAGATCACATACAACACCCTACTGCAATTTTTAATCAATTGGTGAAGACCGAAATTCTAGAATGCGAAGTGAAAAGGGGATGCAGTAGGATAAAGACAGTGGATAGTAATGTCGCAGAATAGCAAGAAAGAAAAATAAGGAAAGATAAATACAATATTTTATTGTCATTTGTTTATTATTATTATTATTATTATTATTATTATTATTATTATTATTACTTGAATTACTTAATGAAAGGGTATGTCATTCAGAAGGCAGAAACAGGCACCCCAACATGAAATAAAATTGCAGAAGGAATATCGATGCAAATAACTACATACTTGCTATATTTGTTTGTACCTAAAATATTAAATAGACAAAAGGCGAAAGAAACAGAATTCATGTCGAATAATATTCCTTCCATATCTCGCCCCCTGTCAAACCCCTCAACTATTCATGAATACCATGTCTGTGATCTTACATGTACAGCAGAGAGAGTTGAAAAGACGTAGTGAGTTGAAAGTGAACGCCGACGCAGCGGCCGCAGCAGCCGCAGAGACGAGGACTTCCTCGGAAGCGAGCGCGCGGATAAAGAGAGCCTTCGGATGGAGACACGAGCGAGCGGCGCGCTGACGGGGCGGCGAGCGCCATCGACGGAGGAGCTCTGAGTTTTAATAACAGCGGGATCCCGGCAGCTCCTGTGGGGAGTGGGGGTGGGGGGTCCGTATCTGTGAATGCGGGGGGTGGCGTGGCCCGAGCGACGCGCGAGGGCGCAGGGTTTTTCAAAACGCAATATCCCCGCGCTGCCGCCGCGAAAACGGCGCGGCGCAAGCACGCGCCTCAGAGACGCGGGAAGGGCCGAAGCGGCGGTTGGCCGAGAGGAGGGCTGCAGCATGGTGGTGACAGATGCGGAGGCGGTGGGGGGGGGATGGAGAAGCAGTGGTGGAGAGGACACTGAAGTGGAAGTGGCTGTGTAGATGGAGCAGGTTTGAGGCTGGAGCCCAGGGGCGGAAGCGGAGTGGGAGGAGGTGGAGACGGAGAAGGAAGTGGGTGTAGTAGCGAAGATCGATGAGGTGGAGGTGGCGGACGCGAGGACGGAGGTTGTGGGGTGTAGGAGTATAGAGGGATGACGGAGGTGAAAGCAAGGACGGTGGTGAAGGCTG
>BOPP01000084.1:4545119-4681287 GCA_017312745.1 Gryllus bimaculatus | reverse complement strand
TGGCGATTGGCGGTGTGGGGGAGAGGGCAGAGATGGTGGACGCAGGTGGGGGCGGAGGCGGCATAGGGAGAGGTGGCAGGGGTGAAGACAAGGCGTCAGCGAACGCAATGGTGTTGGAGGTGACGGTAAGGGGGTGGAAGTAGTGAAAGGGCGGGTGAGGGTGGGAGGCAGGGGCGGAAGGGTGGCGGGGGCAGAGTATACAACAGGAGACGGGGTGAATGGCAGGAGCCGGTGGCGTACGCAGTGGCGGTGGTGTGAGCGCAGGCGGAGGCTGAGCGGAAGGCGACGTGGAAGAGGCGGTTGGTCGTGGCCTGGGGGGGGGGTGAGGGGCGGTAAGGCAGTTGCGGGAAGGGCGCGCTCGAGGGGTCGCGCGCTACGAGGGAGGAGATGTTCGCCATAAATCATGGTGTGCTTAACGACGTCCTGCCACGTACGTTTTGACGGCGCAATGTCAGCGTCGTCGCTGCCTTCGCACTGCCGGCGCCGCGCCGCCCGCGCGGTGCGGATGCCGGGCTGATGTGAGAGGTGAGGGTGCTGAAGGGGAAGACGGAGGTGAGGGGGAATGAAGGAGCTGAAGGGGATGAGGAATGCTGAGGGAATGCGTGCGCGGAGGGTGGTGAACCGGAGAGGCTTAAGAGAGCGGGGAGGATAAAACGTGTGAGAAGCGTAAGCCGGGAGGGGTGTGAAGAGCGTCATTGAAGGGCAATGGAGGATGCCGAAGGCAAGACAGAAAAAATCGCGTGGGAGGGGCTAACAAGAAAAAAACATCAAGAACAGGGAAAGGGACAAGAGTTATGAATTGGCCAGGCAGCTAAGAAGCTAAATACGGAAAGACGTAGCGCTGAACAGTGGCGCAGAGACGGTTGGCCAGCGTGGTTTGAGGATGATGAAGACGAATTGTAAGCGATGAACGTGAATACGTATTTGTGATAAAGAACAGAAGACGTTTCATAAAGACAGTGGCGTCAGTGGTTCACGCAGAGAGAAAGAAAAGTATCTGTAACAGTCCGAACAAGCACGATGTGGGAGCATGGGCCGTGGAAAGTTGAAAACAGTGGTGGGTAAGCACTGTCATTGAAGGCAAGACAGGCCGAAGGCTAAGAGAGATAAGCGGCGTAGTAGGAGTTGTCGGTTAGGAGTGACCGGGATTTCAATTTCGGTTCCAGTGAAGAAAAGCAAGCACTGCTCATGAAAATGACCTTCCTGATGGTAACGGCAAGGAAAAGAATAACAGTCTGGAAAGGCGGGAACGGGATGGAAAAGTGGAGTGGCGTGAGAGAAGCAAGACGGTAGCGTGAGTGGGTGGGGCGGCGTGAGTGGGACGGGAAGGAAGGAAAGTCACCAGCGGGGGTGGGGGGATAGGGGCCTGTTCCCACACCCCACCCGTACTCCCTCCTGGAGCAGCACCCGTCACGGTGCTCGCGCTCCCGCACCAAACTCTCGCCCGGACGCCGCTCGCCCATGCCCCCACCGCGCACCACCCTCGTCTCCGCTCGTACCCCCGCCCCTACCGGCTTTTGCTCCAACCCCAGCCGCCGCCTGCGCCCGCTCCCGCGACCCGGCCTCCGCTTCAGTCTTTCTCCCCCACCCCCTCGCGCTCCGCCCTTGACGACGCTGCGCCGTCGCGACCCTCGCCGCCGCCCCACGCCACGTATGCTAACTCGGCCTAACGGGGCGATCTCTCCGCAGGCGACAAATTGCGTCCCTGAGTCGCGTGGGATGTTGAGGGATGGTTTCTTCCGCCCTCGCCCGCCTCGCCGCTTAGGCACCCTCTCCCCACTGATGCACCTTCAGGCGGAATTTAGTTTCGACGCATCCCTTCCTCGTCTTTCCCCCGAGATGAGCGCGCCCGCGCGAATACTGACGACGCGTATTAGGAGTGTTTTAGATACAATATCATGCGTGCGGACGTGCCGCGCATATTTGTTTACACGGAATCCTATTACCCGTTTTGGAATTGGAAGGGTGGAGAAACTAATTTCGACTCCTTTCCCTCGTCTTTTTCTCGCCGGCGCTTTTTTTCGAAAACAAACACATATTTTTGAGTGAGCAAGCCTTTTACTAAGAATTCCTTTTACGACGGATACAGAGTTCATGGTCCTTGGGTGTGAGCTTCCCTCGAAAACGCTGAGGCCAAACTTTTTGAAACTAATTTTCGATTTCATGTTATTATGTGTTGATTGTTCTAGGAAGTTTTTTTAAGTCTGCCTATTTCTATGCTGATTTTTTCAATTTAATTTTTCCATCACATTACCCTGTGATAAATGTTCGTGAGCGCTACATTAAATTATTTAAGTACATATTAAATTCTTTCAACAATGGGGAGCGGAAAATAAAATCTCCGTATTATGAAAATACGTTCAGGGAACAATGGGGGAGAATGAAAAATCGACGCGATGCACGAAAACGCCTCCCAAGCAAAAGCTCGGCCCGCTTGGAATTTGGAAATTCGACGCTGGCTTTTCAATAAATCTTCGCGAGCATGGAAGCACAGTGGTCGGAATGTCTTAAGTGGAGAGGAGTATGGTGGGGCGAAAACAGACGAACGAGTAAGAATATTTGGAAGACTTTAGCCTTTGGAAAGCTCGAGAAACTTTGAACAACATGCCTATCATATGGCATAACTTGCATCATTGACATCTTTGTAGAAGTAAGAAGGAGCGTCTTAGTATACGTGACAATGAGAGAAAAAACTATAATTGAGTAATATAGTAGTAGAGAGTCTAATGTAGTAGAGATTACCACATATAAATACAAGAAAGTGAGTACAGAATACTGTAAAACCACAGTAAAAGCCACTTTCATTAAAAAATCTAATATCTAATTTTTTATTGAAAATCTAAAAAACTAAATTTGGAATAAATAGTATTTTCTTTCGTTTTGCGTGAAATCAAATGAAAACTTTGAAATCTCAAAAAGAAAAAAAATTAAAAAAAGGTTTCAACTGCTTACTACCAAGATGTTTTTTGTGCAATCCCTACAACGGTATCGGCAGGTTGTAAAGGTGTTTAGAATTCAACACAAGATTGAGTTAACATCAGCTTTGAATAATGATAAAAAAATATGTAAAAGAATGTGGAAGCAATTACTAGGAGAAAGTATTCAAAAAGAATCAATGGTAAGTGGTTTAAAGATCAGAGCTAACGTGATCATTATTGCATAAAATAATTTATTTATTTCTTACCGTTAAGGATATGCAATATTGAAACAAAAACATTCATATTGAAATTTACATTGTTGCAATGGCATTATCATCAGTTGCAAGGAGAAGTTAGTCAGTAAATATTTCAAGGATCTGTACTGAGTTATGGCCAACACTTTTAATGAAACTTATTTTCCATTGCAAATACATTTTTTAGAAAGGAATACTTTAAGTTAATGATGTACATAAATAATAATTGTAGTTAATAATATTTATAGCAAGGAAAACTATTGTGATTTATGACACCGTTGTTTCGATTTAGTACAAAAGCTATTACGTGTGTTACTGTCATATATATAAATAAATTTTATGGAAATATACAGACATCAAATTTTTTTGACACGACCTTCGATTTCTCAGAGAGCAATTTCAATTATTTAACTTCAATGACACGTATTTGCAAACGTTCAATGCCAAAGAAACATTGGAGGAAAATAAACAAAAGTAAAATATTTGCTGATATCTCTTTTGTGTTTGAGTTCCTTCTCGACGATGATTTCTAGCAGCTATTTTATATGTGATAAAATTAGTAAAGGAAGTTAATAACCTACCGTAATGTAGATCCAAACTCGTTTTTGAAATAAATGTTTTTAAGGTATGTGAAAATGTTTTTTTTTAATTACTCAAGGTCGCTTTTCAACTACTAAGGTCATATAGCGACGACTGAAAGTAACTTTGGGGGCAACAGCAACGGTATATGGAAACACCGTGTACCGTTTACCAGTACCATGTACCAGCAACGGTATACGGAAAATCCATGCTTCGGCAAGATTTGAACCCGAGACACTTCAGGTACAAAGCACTTACAGTTCTTCAGCCTCTGCGACCTCGCCCATCGAGGCTGGCAATCCGGGTGTTTGTTTATTTCTTATCCACTATCGTATTACCTCACGTTGCCAGGAGTCTTTCTACCGTTTCGCAGGCTCCGGACCCGGTCTTCTCGCTCTGCCCGTTAGCTCTTTGCACCCTGCCGGCTGTGCCACTTCGTTTATTGATTGATTTGTGATTCGGCACACGTCTACTCCGAAGGGCACTAGTCCAGTAAGTGTAGTGCTCGTTTCCCTCGGGAGGTGGTGGTGGAGATCTTCTCCTCCTGGATGTTGAGATGTGTTGTCGTCCTAACTGTCTGATAGTGGGTTTTTCCCTAACCAGCTATCTTCCACCAGCGGGGGGATATTGATCAGTTAATGCCCTGAGTCACCTCTCCCGGCATACTACTTCGTCCGCTATCTTCCCTCTCTCTGCTCGCTCCCCTGGGCCGCCTACCCCATTACTTCGCCTGCCCCATTATGCGTCCCTAATAAAGCATAGCGGTTGCATTAGTATAAAATAAATAAATAAATAAATAAATAAATAAATAAAATTGGAATAAAATATACATTTAGAAGTATTTTGAAAATAAATCCCTTTACGTTTTTCTCGGCTTTACAAATGTGTGCATCCAAAGTTTGGTAATAATGTATTTAGTCATTCTGAAGGTCATCTTGTAAAATCACAATTCCTACTTATGAGAAGAGCAAGCTTAAAAGTTTATGAAGTTACAGCTGAAGAAGAAGAAGAAGAAGAAGAAGAAGCATGATCTCTCGTAGATGAACTTACAATCTTCTACACTAGGTGGACATGAAAGAAAGCTCTCCAAAAATTAGCTCAAAAATGACTTTGATAGACATATAAAGTTTGTGCTCTACGCCATCGATATTAAAGATCTCATTTCATCAATAAGATCCTTTTTTTTCAGCAAAAATCGAACGAAAACAATACAGGACATCTCTGATCAGTCCAATACCGGCGCGCTGGGCAATGGAGTGTGCATCTGAAAAGACAGCGGGATGGAGGGTGGGGTGGGGCGGGTCGCTCAGTATGGGCGGCGCGCGGCGGTGCGTCGTGCCCAGTGCGCTGCCCGAGGGATTTTTCCGCGCCCGTGCGTCGCCCCGCCGCCGCCGGCAGGAGCGCTCCGGTGTCGCGGCGCGGAGGGCGACGCGCGCGCGTGCGGCGCCTAGCAACGGAGCGCCTCCTGAGGCGCTGTCAGCTGCCACGCGCAGCCACGCGGCCCCAGACACTCGCCGCCAACTCCACCGCCACGCGGGCGACCTACCCCCGCGCCCTGCCTGCCTGCCTGCCACTTGAGCGGGCCCCGGGAACAGGGCTGCCGAGCGCTCTCCTGCACTGCGCTCGCTCCTAGCCGTGCGCTTTGTCTTCGCAGGGCACCTCCGATCTGTATTGTTCCCTTGTCAGATCCCAAGGAATTGGTTTCCTATCAACAAATTAATTTCTATATCTTCTGTGCGGTGTAAAACAACGGAAAACTTTGACTCAGTTGGTTTAGAGCAACAATTGTGGCCCCTGCACTCGTTCTGATCGGGAGGACTTAGGTTTCGATTTTCAGCAGTCTGGATGAGAATTCTAGCGACCGGCTGTTCAGGTCGGAAGTTTTCTGTGGGTTGTCCGCA
This sequence comes from Gryllus bimaculatus, assembly GCA_017312745.1. NCBI lineage: Eukaryota > Metazoa > Arthropoda > Insecta > Orthoptera > Gryllidae > Gryllus > Gryllus bimaculatus. The sequence goes on along the minus strand of BOPP01000084.1, from coordinate 4,675,635 downwards.
TAATACCAGATGAATGCATGTTCGGTACTCTAAGAAACGTGCTACTGACCGCGGGTGATCTTTTCTTCCTCATCCTTGTCCCCGCCTCACCCTTTACACACGGACAGTAAAGTGACACGCGCTACATCACCGCACGTATCGGATGACCAGACCGGAGCTTAGAGTTTCTGCCGTCTGGGAGGTATCGCACTGGGAAGGGTGCCACGTAGGTAGAGCTACTTGGAAGAAGGAACCGACAAAAGTAGATATAGATGACGGCGCCGGATCTCACGTTCATGAAGGAACACTGCCACCTCTTGAGATGCACTTCACTGATGTATATAATAACAATTGCAGTCGTTTCGTCCGGAAACATGAGATAAGCAATCAATCTACTTTATCTCAAGATTTCCCCTCGCCCCTCATTCCCCCTCATTGTCTCTGTAGGCTTCTCATCATCTTACTAGTAGCATTATTCCAATGTCACATTTCAAGGTATTGGTGTTTTTATCTAATCTTTAAAAACACTTCCTGTATGTTATTTGTAACGGAAAGGTCAGTCAAACGATATCGTAAAAGTTTCCTTCTCAAGAAATGTAGATTTCTAAAACTACCGTTGAAACGTTTCACACTATGTTCATTGTGTCGCTAAACTCAACTGATCAAAAACTGAACTCAAATTGTTGTATATAAAAGATCTGTGAGACTATGAGTATGGATGGCATGGAATATCTAGAATGTTGTTCACAATTTACTCTCGCAAATTCTTCGTAGCGTTAATAATGTTTGGAGTCAATCACTCTAACCTCGCCAATCACTCTAAAATTTCTCTCTGCCTCACTGTCACATCACTAATCAACTTCCAATGCATTACCGTACGTTCCAAACTGATCGTTTGGTATTTACCCAATACATGCATCTACATCTTTGATTTCTAGTTGTCTTTTTCACTGCCAGCCTTTGGAGAATATAGTTTTGACGTGCATTTACTTTTTGCTACATTGCCTTCCATACGGATTTGTCACATAACAACCTCCTCCAGTCATATCGGATTACGCTTTCTCAACCTTTGAAATATCTAACACCTTCAACCCCTCCGATATCACCTCGTAATCACCCCATACAGCAAGCCCTAACTACCACTTCCTTTGCCGCCACCATCTCAGTCACATTTTCCGTCTCTCCGCAATCTCCTCAGGCCGCTCTGTCAACAACATACCGCCTCCCGTGAACCCTTAACCATCCCTCATGCCTCACCTCCCCCACTGCCGCAAGAGCCGCCGCCCCCACCCCTCCGACCCTTTCGCTGCTCCCTAACCCTCTCATTTCGCTCCACAAAAACAACCCCCTCTTCCCTAACCTCTCCAAGCTGCGGGCGAGGCCCCTCATCTCCCCAACCCCCGCGTCCGCATTAAATATCGGATCCCGGGAAAAAGCTTAATAGGACTTCCGGTTTCCCGCTCTCGCCCCAACGCACGCGCTTACGACCTACGGGGTGGGGGCGTTGAGGGGGGGAGGCAGACGGAGAAGGAGGAGGGGGTCCGTTTGAGACCCCCCGTGCGTGATTAATGCTGCGCGCTTGAGTCTGCGCGATAGGCCGCGCGACATTGCAAAAATACAGGCCTCGCTTTCCCCTGCGACGCGGGGGTTCCCCCGAGGAGCTGGGATTACAAACGAGGGGCGCCACGCGCGCCCGATGCTGCCAACCTCCCGCGCTAACACCCGCCTTGGGGGCGCGGTTGCCGTCTCCACGCTCTGGCGCCTGCTCTTGCGCCCTTCGTTTTTTTTTTTTTCTGGACAGCTTTTTCTGAGCCTCCACGCTTCTGATTCCGCTCTGCTCGAGGATATGTTTTAATGAGTTGATACCTTCTCTTCGCGTCTCGAATTTGTTTACTACTTTTAACGTGCATCTTCTTTGCAAGAGCGACAATATGTTTTTGGATGTTTCTGCACCTATATGACATAGTATTTTTGCTCTTCCGTATTTTTACCATCACTTTATTTCGTTGAACAATTTATTGCTACGCTCGGCTCTAGATACTTCTATGCACATTTTTGTACAGATTACCATTACAATGCAACCAACATATCATCCATAATATTTTTAATAAATCTTTGTATAAGTATTAAGACCATATACTAAGAAAATATTGTTTTTACTCTCCGGAGAGGGAGGTCGAATTGAAACCTTAACCTTCTTTTCTCTTGAAATGAATGGTTTGTCATATGGCTATCTAAAGAGAAGTCCATCAATTTATCACGGCCTTGTTCTGTTCGTTCTATTTGCTTCGCGAATCATCTACCACACTTTCGTTTTCCCAATATTACTTACAATATAAAGCTTTGATTTTGCTAATTAATGAAAAAAGATTTGTTCCTTTCTTAACTGTACTAGATATAACTCCATTTCTTCTTTTAAGAAAGGCAACCTCCAAATTTTGATGCCTTAAGTATTATGGCAATAACTATGTTACCCATTATCGCCATCAGTATGCCTTTTTGTATGCAGACGTCTTTCAATGCAAACCTCAACCACATGTCTTGCCAGAAACTTCTCCCTTCCTGCCAAACCTTCACCCTGTTTCATCCTAGAGCGTCTTCCTGCAACCACCACCGCCACCACCATACTATGCCATTCCCGTCAACCACAACCTCCCGACGCCCCCCCCCTCTCAGCCATCCGTGGTCCCCTAACCTTTGGCGTCCTCGCCTCCCTCAGCACTACCGTCTTCCCGTCCCGCCGCCGCACCCTCGGGGCGAAATATGGCCGCCATTAGGGGTCCCTACCCCCGGTCGAGCGCGTCGAAACCGCAGCGTAATAAGATTTATCGCGAATACCGTTACCTCGCGATTGCTCAAGAACGCATTGGTGTCGTGGCGATTCATTATTGGTTCCGCGGCGCGCGGCCCGCCGTCGGCGATGGATCGCGCGGCGATTTGTTCGCGTTGTCACGTGACGCGCCTGTATCGAGCCTAACGCGCCGCGCACAAGGGAGCGTTTGCCAATAATTGAATTGTTGAGGGATAAATCGACTGTGGGGGAACCCCCTCCGCTCATCCCCACTTTCCCGTTTCGGCGAGGAGCGATCTTCGGATATCGGCGATGCGATATGGCGCTGAATAATGCGATCTCATTCTTTATTTGGCGGTTTTGGTTTAACGCCCTTTCTCGAAAGGGAAGACAGATTCTCATGTTTCCTTAGCGGAATGTTGACAGTCATACGTTGTCGCGTGTGCGTGGAATGAAAACATTTGACGATTCAGCAATAAATTTTAATTCGAATGTTACCCATAAGTACATATAATTACATATTGTTTGAAATACGTGAAATGTTTACTTCATAATTAAGTTTCATATTTTTTTTGCAGTTTCCAACGTTATGAGATGCAGCCAAGACATTCATGATTTAAGAATTTCCTGCAAATAATTAATACATATTTACACCATAATTCAAAAAATAATTTTAAAGAATTCAAAAAAATTGAGTTTACTATTAATTACGGGTTAAAGTATTTCTGCCTGCTAAACCAATTTTCTATTATTGGGATTGAAGGGCAACTACTATGAGAAAATAAGCTTGAATAATACTATTACCCACCCACATACTTTTGAACAGAATGTGTCTACTGTATTCGTCATCATTCCAACACATTCATCACGTAATAATAAATTGGAGAATAAGAAAAAACGTTTAATATTTTTATACCCAACAAATATTCCCCTGCATTGCTTCCGAGCAGCTATCTCTTCTGTCGTCCTGTTATGTATCCTTCGCCTTAGATTATGATAAATTTAAATGCTCTAGAACAATCAATTAGCCTTGAAATTGTTCAAACAGATGCAAGTCATGTTACGCTAATTCAAGGCCCGCTACCGTTCCGCGCGCTACGCCCAGAGATAATTATCGAACATTTCTAGATTTCCGTGTATGCACTTTCTCCGTTTTTTGCAATGTGATCCTGCAATCGTCCATGCATTCCCATTGCGGGGCGTGGGAAATATTTGTGATGACGTTCACCAACAGCGAGAATAGTTACTGCGAGCAACGATACGGTTTCATTAATTCGAAAAAATCTAGGAGGTAGCAATATGTACTCTTATGTTTGATTCACAGAACGTACCAGGATTATAAGGGAGAAATACGACATTGGTAATAAGTCTGAAGATTCTACAACGTAAGCGTAACTTGAGTGGAAATTTCCAAGGAAGTCTCTTCACGTTCACCGGTATTTCTTACGACTATATTAAAATGAGGATGTTGTAACCAAAAAATAAGGGTAAAATAATTGTCTATTTAATATAATAAATTTATATACTATTATAATTTAATATAATTTATATTAAATTATTTTAATATAATTTAATATAATAAATTTATCTGCAATTAAACTAAATGTAATTAACATTAAAGGCAAAGGTTCAATGATGTCGTTTGCAATGCAAATTTACGTTCATGCATAGTTTCCCCTTCTAATGCATTTATTTTGTGAAACTTTTCAGAAATACATTATATTTTTACAGTTTTCGTTCAATTCATAGTGATGATTCTGTTGTTGTAATTTAGCTTCAAATCTATGTAAATAAAACTTAATTGTCCACCTGTAATTTCAAAATAACTGCTATTTTATAGCTAATACTGCTAGTACTAACATATGTTTGTAATAGTGGCGGGTCGGATTAAGGTTCACCAGAGCACATGAACAATCGTAAATTCCAGAGCTTGAATATATATATATATATATATATATATATATATATATATATATTACTCTCCACATCAGAATATAACATTTTATCAGCACTAATTAGAGTAACACTTTCAACAAACTCGTATTTTCCGCAAATCAACAAACGCCTATTTTCTTCGCACATGTGCGGTGCACACAATTGCAGATGGCGTTTGTCTATATAGGCACAAAGTGAGTGAGACCATCCCTTACGAATCTTTATGCAATACCACGACGAGTGCTTTGAAAGTTCTCTACTCGGGAAGCGACGAGGGGATTTATCTGAGTATATCCAAAGCACGAGTGGCATTTAATAGGACTACTCGTATTATATGAATAAAATTACGTCCAACAGAGTCCGAAAATGCGCCAAATGTGGAAAATAACCGAAAACATGTTACAATAAAAAAGTTATGTTACAGTACATACGTGGTTTATTGCACTTTAACACAGCGATCGATACATATCTTGTACTAAGATATATGTGTCGCAGCTTATTATTGGCTACTGTAAAGAAGCGGTAAGGAAAATCGAGTAGAAAAAGCGATATTTTTTAGATATATCGTCCCGATTGAGGCTGATATGTATAGTTAACACTATTGGTTTTAATTTCACATGTGGAATAGTCACAGGAAATGTTTTCTTGCTGTTCATGTTTTCTTGTCGTCATTTCCGCTATCAGTATCTGTAGAAGCATTGCCACGATGGAAGGAGCGGCGCAAGGGGAAAACCCTTAAGCGAACACTTACGGTTAAAGGGGAAACCACTACACGAAGGTCACTTCTGTGGATGAGAGCAGCTGAATCGGTATCTATGATAATGCAAGTCTAATGCAGCTGTAGATAACACTTGCTATGTTTTTTTTTGCTTATTTGCTAAATTTATCTGTATTAGCCAAATTGGTTTAAAGTCTAATGGGAAATTCATATCTTTTGAGTAATGTTGAGTATTGTGTTAAGTATTAAGTGAACATGGGAAGTTAGATTATAATATCCCAATGAATAATACATTTTTAATGACCATGAATTTGGTGGAAGAAATTGTTATAAAATATATTATCCACGAAGACAAACCCGAAATTAAATACTTGTAATCTCATAAATCTTCACTTACTATTGTGAAAAAACAAAAATTGAGAGACTTCACATCCTCTCCCATCCTGACATCCTTCCCTATATGATCATTCGCTGCTTTACTGGCACAACATTAAAATTACGAGTTAGTTAAGAGTTGATTTAGAACCAATTTATTGAAATATGTTTAGTATATTTGTAATAACATATGTTAACGTTGTAGGTTTGTTTCATTGGTACCCAATAATGCAGTTTCAAATCTGAAGAATTTAACTATTGACAATAATTAATGTTTCAGGTCAGTTGATACCAATGAAGTTCATGAAAATCGAAATTATGCAAACATTTTTGCAATATAATAATAATAAGGTTTTATTTCATACGATGTAAAATAGCATACACAAAGGCAAGTATACATTCTGTTCTGTTTTGAAACATTACACTAATTTTTATCAAAATTCAAAGAATGTTGAATACAGACAAAAAGTAGAGAGAACCACAAAATGTATCTTTCAATAAACAAGTTAAACATAAATGGGAAAAATTATATATTGCATGAATATCTTTGCAACTTAAGATTGACAAAAATTAATAAAGGAAAATAATAATTGGTGTCCGAGGCGCAGACTTCCACTCGCATTGATTAGCAGATTGCGATAGAAAATATGGAGATTGTCTGGATAATTCTCTTCCTTATTGAAGCTAAAATGCACTAATTCATCACAAAGATTTGCGTGTTTGGCAATCATTAAGCAAAATAATACAAAACACTTCGCAGTAAAGATATGACCTGTACTTTAAGAAACAGCGTGTCGAATGAGCATGTAGAAACGCGCAAGAATATCGCAATGCAATGGAAGGTTGAATTCATGCAGAAACACAGCTACTATGTAGTACGTACACTGTTAATTTTTCATGCATCATGTTAGTTAGTCCATACCAGTTTATTTGCTGTTAACGAGAACACAGGGTTTCCTGCTATGATGAAACGGGAGATACAGCTTGTCTAGTTTCTTTCCAGGTCATTAAATGCAGTTCACCAAAGGCACGGTGAGGTTGAACTTGAACTTATGACCCTAAAGGTTTTGCAGTTATCGTTATATCGAACGTGCTTCTAATGTGATCGAGTTCTACTTTCCTTTGACCTATTAAACCCGCAGATAATAGAACTGAGAAACAACGGGTCGAATCATCAGCGTAACAGCTAAACGATATGAGACTCTTAATCTAATATTTTTCGTTGAAGTCCTTGCATTTCCTGCTACCTACAAAGCTCCATATCTGACCTATACCACAGAGTTCATGAAGACAATTATGGGGAATTGCAAGAAAGTGTCCTCGGTGGAGTTTATTTTTGTCCAAAAAAATTAACTGGAGAGGCCTAGAAACTACAGAAATTCGTTAGTCATTGGTACAAAGCTGGTCACGAAAGTTGCTCATGCTAGTGGGAAAAAGCCCTACCTATATAAGGTTTTTTGCACCAATCTTGTGCAAAAACAATATTTAGAAATCATTAACATTTCACAAATTAGTCGCTAATTTGAAATGTTACAGTATAATAGGCAAGAACATTACTCCAAGAAGAGAAATAAAAAAAAATCCAGTTGGCTTCTGAGATCAATAATAATTACATAATATTTTAACTTACTGAAATCTTGGTCTTCCCTCTTACCAAACTACTGCTTATAGAACCAGTTCACAAAATTATAATGAATATCATATAATTGGCACACAGTGTGCCATGTACCCTGTTGCATGTTAATCATGAATACACCTGTCGCAAAACCAAGCTATTCGTGTCCAGACTGCGTTCTACTCTGCATTTCTCGATGATAACTACTAAGAACGATGTAATGATCTTCGTAATGTAAGGTTGACAAGACACGCTCACTACAACGGCGCGATTGTGATTAAAATTTGAGAAATTATGATTCACAAATATGTTGGTGCAGATCACGTAGATTAGTAAAACGAACTAACTCTATCTTTTTGGGGGGTATTGCCGACAATTTCAGAATAAACGCTTACAGAACTGAAACCGTAGTTTCAGATGTGACGGTAAAGAAATTAACTCGCTCGCTGAATGCTTAAAATATCGTACATTGTGAACATATATATCGCGGGTACAAATCCCCGGATTTTTAAGGGTGATAAATTCCTACGGATGGGTGTCTTCGGAGAGGAAGTTAAGTCGGTTGTGTCACGATGTAAACTGACTGGACGTAAAATATCTTCAAGCCTTAAAGAAACCTCTAAACTAAATTTTAACCGCTTATTTCGTCCCCCGAGAGCTTCTTTATGTCTCTTCTACATGACGAAAGGGGCATGTAAAAATATTTGCGGGGTCAAGCGGACGCGCAGGCCTGTTGACCTGAGCCCCGCCACCTATAATTAGGCATCATAGAATTGAATTGAATAAATATATTCCTAAATCAAATACAATACTTTTTCCCAGCATGCCAATAAGTGACAATTAGATACTTATATTTCAGAGTTTAACGAGTCAACAATGTTCCAATCGTTAATGGCGTCCATTGATAAACGACTACAACGCGAATTTGCGGAGTCGCTTACGCATCACTAGCGACTATACTTCGATTTATTTAGAGCTGCACTTTGTTGGTTGTCAGCTGTTACAGTGTAATCTAATCGGGAGCGTACACATCACTACAGTGATGACACTATGGTGACGTTGAACCTCCCGATTGGATGACACCGCAATTGCAGATTTACGTCAGGGGCTGTTATATTTATATCCAAGTGTGGCAGGCTTGGCACGCCCTCTTCACACACGGCAGGGTTATCTATAAACAAAATAAGCAGTTGATTGGGGCGCTCCATCCATGGGGAATTCATGCCGCCGAGAAAAACGCTGTAAGATCTGTTTGTATCTGTTAACTACCTGTTAATAAAAATTTTTTAAAATTCTGCAAGCACTTTTTGAGTTTTCATTTGGATTTCGACCCTTTGTGATGGCAAGGTTCCTACTGACAGTATCAATGAAAGTTTTGTTCGTGTGACAAAGTTCTGACTTTTTCCACAAGAAAGACATGTTCGTGCAGTACTGTAGGCAAATCGTTACAGCAGATCCGGTGGCCGAGATCGCTAAGGCAGTAGTGCCGTAGCGGTCTCGGACTGAAGAATCGCGGGTTCGAGTCCCGCCTTAGGTATTCTTGTATTGTGTTCCTCCTTTCACCACCTATCATCATATCGTGTCATCCTCATCATTACATGTCCTACTGTTACATGCAATAGTGGTAGCTAATTACCTAGAAGTTTATGCGACCTTAAATAACAAAAAAAGAAGCACCCTGTAAAACGACTACTGTATGTGAAGAAATGCTTGTATAATTTCCTAGCGCAACTTAGACATCAGCTTACTCGAAACGATTAAAATTTTAGATGGATTCTGTTCATTCCAAAGGGTCTATTTGTATACAAATATTATTCTATTAAATTTAGTGATTTTTACTCAAACGGTGTTTTTTTTTCGGACTTTTTCCCCAACAGTAGTTTGTTCTTGGGTAGGCTGCGGTTCCTAAATCCACCCCTGCCTCCACGCAGTACGCCGGTTGCAACCTCGATGCAACGAATTAATCCACACAGGGCGGCATAAGTCGCGCTTTACGTAACGGGGGCGCGGCAGCGGCGGTGGCGGCGCGGCGGACGAGGGGCTTCCGCGTGGCGTTGCCTTGGAGCAGGCGGCGCGCGCTCCGGTGACCTTCGGGCGCTGACCCGGGTCACGCGCCGCCGCCGTCGCCCCGCCGCCACTCCATTTCGTCGTTGCCCCACCACCATACCGCACCTCGCGCTCTGCGAAGCACTCCACCGTCACATTCACCAACATCGCCTTCGTCACTACCACCACTTACAACGTCATCACTTACACGCATCACCACTAGCTGCAACCAAAATACCGTCATCTCAATCACGTACATCACCAATAGTATAATACTGTTATCCACGTCACTATTAAATTGTCTTTGCCTGCGACACTGCATACCACATCATCACAACATAAACTACCACCTTCTTCTTAATTACCCTCACTATCGTCTGCATCACTGCAATCAAAGACTACACCCCTACACAAATCTACACAGTAATATACACCATCAACACCTATTGAACCATCACCTAGGCTACCACACCATTGTACTTCCATTCAGCTCACATTACTCTTTGTATCAACGTCAACCCATCATCATCGTTAACATTATCACCGCACCTCCATTACCGACACAACCATACCACCATGCCCACAATTCTACCATTGTTAACATCTACCCTGTCACCACTACACAGCTACAACTACCACCATCACCATTACCACCACGTATTACACCTCATTACACACTTTGTCGAACATGTATTAGAGTCCCGTCAGAATATATATTTCACACACTTTCGCCCTGCACCCGCCTTTGTCACGACCTTCGCTGCAGCGCCATCGCGTCTGCTGGCGCCGACGCCTCCTCGTCCTTCGTCCCTTCCGGGTGAACGCGCGTCGCTCGGCACCGCGACGTGCCTGCCGACGTGGATGGCCTAGGGTTTGTTGCGCGATATCGTGGTGATTCATCTGTCCTGTCGATAGTGAAGTTTATCTTACTAAAGAAGAGGCTTGAAAACCATCCAAACTACCTGGCGCTAAACCTACTGGACAACAGCGAGGACACAAGACGACTGGCAAGACATACTCCTTTAGAACTCGTGTACAGAATCAGTTGAGTTGCCACTGGGCAACATCACTGTCCCAATAATAAACTGTGTTTTTGTGTATGTACATATGTTCTAACATTCACCGAAAGTTATGTATAACTAATTGTGAATAAAGCAGAAGTAAAAAAAAAATCTTACTAAAGAAGAAACCTTTCCTTACCATCAAGAATCTCAAATGGGTTCGCAATTTAATTCAGAAACGATTATTTACTTAATCTACTTAACGTGTCTATGAACTCAATGTATTCGTCTACCAATCATGTTTCCTAAACAATGTCAATATTATGCAAAGTACAAATGTACCCTACTTGGTTTCTGAGGCCTTCAGGCCAAGCACAAATAAAAAAAAACACCAAAGGAGGTTTGTTTCCGGTTACCAAATAGGAGTCAAGAAATGACCTAACCGACTGAAGTCAAATGCATCACATTGCACTATTTGTGATGTTCACTTATGGTACATTCAGTTTTAAAAATTAACAGTTTTCTATCATTTTACTGGAGTCATTTTTGCCTTAATAAATAAGTAGTGTAAACTTTTTAACGCAATCACTTCTACCAGGGACCATGAAAAACCAAATGCTGGCAAAACAATTACAAAGGCAAATATTGCTTCAGTCAAGAGATTTCCTTTGTATGTATGTACTTCGCGCGACGGGCACAAGCCTACCGGCGACGTCCCTGCCTCGTGGCCGTGGGTTACGGGGGAATGTGTGGTTAGATCGTAAACATCCCCACGCTGTAATCCGATCTTCTCAACCTAAGAAGTGAATTGTCTCATCGTCTCACAGCAACATATACTGAGATATTGCAAGGAAAACACCCACTATAATCTTGCCTCACCGGGAATCGAACCTGGCGCTGGGTAGTGGAAAGCGAGCATGCTGACCAGCAGCTAGCCAACTTCTTCCTTTGAATGGCAAAAAGTATAGACATGTGGGTTAGCACTACGTTCCCGTGGCCCCTTCATTTATAATTACCACCTTCTGGAACTCTTTTCCAGTTAGAGCATATGTTAGACCCAGGTACTTGGCTCCTGCTTAATCTTGTATGTGAAGGAAATTTTATGATCATTTTCTGTAGCTAAGGTATTTGAACTGATATTAATTTACATTTTAATATTTTAGATACCACAGATTTTTAGATTTGAATTGCGTTTATAGTATTCAGTCATTCACCTGCCCGTTGTCTCAAAACCAAAAAGACCTAGAAATAAACCATTCGGAACACTAAGGTATTGCTTGCACTTCGAATGTTTCCATTTTATGTCATATTTTTGTGAAATCAAGGTAGTTCAGAATCCACTAGCTAGCTACATTTGAAAAAGCTTTATGTTTCTATTTTTCTAACCAGCTATAATCTTCTTAATTAAACACTACATCACCAACCGCATCTACGCGCTAATCAAGGTATCCTGACAGTCGTTTGAGATTCGGGAAGGCAATTGCAAAAGTCTTCCCTGAAAGTCCTGATAAATTACATTCGTTTCGTCACGGTTCCCTAAACCACTTTTGTTTCGCAACGCGTGCAATTTTTTCGAACTTCCCCCTCCACTCCGCCGACCCACCTCCACGCAGGGCGAGGCGCGTGTCCTCCGTGCGCGGCGCGAACAATCGCCGATCGCGCGGCGGCCGGGCGGGTTTCCGCGTTGCGATCCACAAATGGCGCGCGGGTGAGGGTCGACGGTCGGCGCGCGCGCGCAGGCCCCTCCCGCCCCCGCACACCCCACCCCCCGCGCGGGGCCGCGCCACCCGGTGCCTGCAGATCGACCGATGCGTCTACCGCGCGAACGACCTCTGCATTCGCGCCGTTTAACTACGCGCGCGCGCGCGCTACTCTTCCGCGTTTGTGAATGGAGGCGGGGAGCTTTACGATGCGTAGAGGGCCTTGACGCGCTGATTGTGACGTTGCGGCCTCGGGAACGTCATAATCAATCGCTGACGTCGGGAAGATGTTTCTACGTAGGATTACACCGTTGAATGCTAACTGTAATGTGAGAGGCAAACTACCTGGGTCCACATCGCCAAGTAAATACCTGTGCCCACTTAGGAATTTTCCTAAGGCGGAAATGTTATTTTTGATGAAAATAATGTTTTTTATAGTAATTATATGAATGTCATTGTATAGTACAAGTATATAGAAAATTTGCTTCTATGATTATGATTTGATACTTTGATATTTGTCGTTTCGAATCTGGGAAAGGAAAAATGTGATTAAATGCACTGCTGTTACCTAGAGAGGTGTCATCGACTGCAGTGCCTGTGACCGAAAGGAGTTCGAGTCCCGTCGAAGAAGAGATTTTTTGACACTAGCTACATTGATAGCTAGGTCGAATTTAGTATCTCTCTAGAAGAGATTTCTAGTAGCTTGCTGCTCAGATAAGTAGTCTACCGTGGTTTCTCCGATCAATACCAGGCGAATGCCGGATCAGTACCCTAACAAACAGAACACTGACCGCGCGCGATCTTTCAAATTTTCTCTTCCTTGTTCTATTGGTACCCCTTAGTCACACACACTTACACTAACATGCACAACACTAGTACACATGCCGGAAGACCAGTAGCAAGCTTAGAGCTTGTCCCAGCTTGGACAGTGCTTGCTGGTGGGTGATACCTGGTTAGGAAAAATCTCGATAGCCGACGATAGGTCGGCGCCGGATCTCACCATTTAGCGGGGCAAGTCCATCAGCGCCTCCCGAGGAAAACATGAACTACACTCACGCGACTAATGATATTAGAAGTTGTCAGGTTCAAAATCACAAAAAAATTATCATACGGCCATTCTATTTACAAGAATTTGCGGATTAAATACTGCTAGAATATCTTTCAAAATAAGCACAGAATTTATTTCTGAATGATGGTACATGTTAGATTTTTATCATAGAGTCCAAAAATTTCAAATTTGAAACTGAAATTTTCATTTTTCCAATTGCTTTGACATGCAACTACATTTTCTCAGCTAAAATATATCATCAGCGGAATAATGAAAGTATCCTTCTACATAAACCACGTTTACTGCCGATAATTCCATTAGTTACAGGATAATCTGGTATATACTCTTCCGCATGAGACGTTCAAATAATAGTCGTCTGCGCATTAACGGCTGGAGGCCCTCGACGCACGTGAGTTGAGTTAACCTCTCTAATCGACATTTGACAGCCGTATGAGTCACTCGGTATTTACTACCTCGCATTTGCAGCGGAATGCACCCTTGGCGTGGCGATAATGCACCTCGTCTCGTCCCGCGTTGACGGCTGCCGCCTGCCGGCCGAAAGCAAGGACGTCACGCCGCCCAGTGTCATCTCGTCATCGGAGAGCGCGGCTAGAAGCACGCGCTGCCCTCAAAGCGCTCTGTTTCCGCGTTGCCGCCGCAGAAATGTCGCGAGTGAGGGACGGGCGCGGATTAACGTGGGATCGTGGACGTTCGCCTGAGTGCGCGTCCTCCGCAGTTCACTTGCTCGCATGGCATGTCAACACCTGTCCGTCATGCGGTGCGTGAATATCGCGAGGCCGGTGATAGTTCGCCGCTGGGCTTGTCTGAGAAATCGTCAATTAGTGACTGTTGGCAAATTAAAATTTGGCAAAAGTTAATATATTCAGCATTGATTTAGGACGGCTGAGGTGGTCCAGGGCATGTTACTGCACTGGAGTCCGAGTCCTGACAGCGACAAACGTATTGACACTAAACACGTAGCTAAGTGAAATTGAGTCGCTCATTGGAGACGAATTCTAGCTACCTACTGCTCTGGTCGGTGGTTTTCTATGATTTCGCCAATCAATACCTAGCAGTGTCCTAACAAACGAACCTGCTCCCGGTCTTGTCTTCCTCTTTCTTGTCCTGTCCTATCCTATCCCCTTATTTACACACTTACATTCATTACCACGCATTTCGGGAGACAAGTCAGGTACCTTGGAGCTTGTCACGACTGGGGCGGTGGGCCGCTGGTGGGAGATGCCTCGTTGAGGAAAACCTCGCAAGTTGACATGGAGGTCATCGCCGTACCTCTCCATTCAGTGGGGAAAGATTACCTATCTCCTTCGATTAACTTACGGAATTAACATAGCAGTTGACGCGCACGGAAACATGGAGTAATCATTCAGTCAACATTGATTTACAATATTCTCTTCCTTTTAATTATCTTAACGAGTATAAGTGTTATTAGTTGTTCTAACATTAACAAAGAAGAAATAATAATACATTAGCAGTTTAATTAAGAGAACAAGTAATGATGTATCACACAGATAATATGCATAAATTAAAGCATACAAATTTAAATTTAAAATAATTTAAAAACTACAATTAAAATAAAAAATAATGCATTTAAAATTCTTCATTAAAAAATAAAAATAATAAAGCCTTGAAAAGGTACGGGAGATTACCTCGAAAGAGTTCTCGAATAAACGAATTAAGGAACCTAGTGTAATGAACTTGTGCTAGGGAAGTTGAAAGAAAGAAACATAAATGAATGGAAAGAGCGAGAGAGACGAGAATGATAAGGAGAAGAATGAAAAAAACATGTGGAGAAAAAAGGAAAGAACATGAATAAGAAGGAGAAGATAGGCCAAAGAGATCAAAGAAACTGCCGATGAAAACGGTTAAAAAACAAAGAAGAAAACATTGAGCACCTGAAGCAACGCAACCTCGGATCCTCTGCGAATATTTATAGCTCGTAGGGCGTCGACGCCTCTTCGCTTGCGCCTCCGCCTTCGTGGCCGCCCCCTCCCCTCCCCTCCCCCCTCCCACCTGCGCTTACAACACCGGTTTCCGCGTTTGCGGCGCCCTTGAGTTGCCCGCCGCCGCCTCCGCTGTCGCCCCCGCTGGGAAGCACCGAGTGCTCATGGTTCTACCATTCCGTCGTCCGTGTACCGTCGTCATCCTCCGTAACGTCGCGTCGTCCCAATTCTCAGCGTCGTCCAACCGTACCATCGATATCACTCATGTCGCAAAACCCATCGCTATTGCTTGTTTCGTGAGCCCACAACAGCTCACCCGTCGAAATCTCTATCCATGAGGAATTTCCGACGGAAACAGCAGCTTACCAGTCAGCATGCCATCGCCATCACCACCGACATCATCACCACCACCTCACCGTCACCGCAACCGCCATCGTCGCCACCACCGCCACCGCCACCATCACCACCGCCACCATCACCACCACAACCATCGCCATCTGCGTCTTCGCCACCGTCGCCACCCCCTCCCAATCCCCCCCACAACCCAATCCGCCCAACCCACCCAATCACCACCTGTGCCTCCACCGCCGCCGTCGCCGTCGTGGCGGCCTCCGGCTAATGGCGAAGACGCGGGCTGCGACGCCTCGCGGCCGTCGCCGCGCGCACTTTAATGGACTCCCTCCGTCCATAAATAACGCCGTGGCCGGACAACGGGCGCGACCGCCGCAAGAACAGCCACTAGCCGCTTCTATTCTTCGCAGCGAGGCGAGGCGAAGCGAGGCGGAGCGCCGCAAGCCTTTGCTCGCGCTGAAAGGGCGGGTGACGCTGCGCGTGTGTTTCTTACGAGCGGATTGCGAAGCCCGATGCGCGCTCGCGTTGGGCGCTCGCCGCTGCTTGAAGCGCTTTGTGGCCAGGACAGACACAGAAACTGCTTGGTGCTTACGCGGGCTCAAAGGAAGTCTCAGAGGGGAGACAACTAATAGATGAAACCTGTTTTTCTGCTTATAAATTGGCAGTTATCGGCTACTCTAAGTACTTGAAGGTAGAAAAAGAATGTGTCCACTAACTTAGTTTTTAAATTCAATGCGTGTATTAATTTCACGGTTCTATAAATGGATATGTATGGCTAAAACCTTATTGTGGCCCTGGTGACAAATGTGGAAGGCAATGTTGGTAGCTTTGGGATACTATGTGTAGCCAACGATCAACTCATATCTACAAACACGTTTCCAGAGGCCGGTGTTTCGACTCTACATCAACTAAGCGTTTAACAATCTGACCACTTCTCATTATTTGAATTTAATTTTCTTTCTCAAAACTAAAAAATACCCTATACTTATTATGCTATTTGAAATATGTTTTACACTTTTAAATATTACTATTCAATATTAAATGATTGCAATAACTTTTTTTAGGGAAAAGCAGTTCTATTAGTAGGGTTTTTAGAGTTCTGTCTCTTCTTTGAAACTCATTTCAGAAAAAGACCCTGACATTGTAATTAAAACTGGCCCACGTTGAACTATATAGTTTTTTTGCATTTTTTAATTTAATTTTTAAAATGTATTTGATTGTTTAAAATCTATACTTGGAATTAATTAAGGGTTTTAATTGAAAATGAACGAGAGAAGATAGAAATACCAGGATAATTTCGTTGGCTCCTAAAATTTCAAAATGCACACCCTCTAATGTAAGACATTGAGGTGTGTATTTCGACGAAAAGTCACATCTTGACTGATTTCTAAATAATAAAAAAATATGCAAAGAACCACAGGTGCTGTATACGGAAACCCTTGGCTAATAATAGCAGGACGTCCCAACATTCGACGTCGCTAACGACCGCCGTTTGCAACATGCCTGGTGACCAGTCCGATCTCGGAAGAGCTGCTCCGAAGCGAGAACGAAGGTGGAGACAGCGCACGACGGCAATTAACGTGCGAATGCGACAACCGAGGGAGGAGCAGCGACCTGCCGCACCGACACGCTTAATGCGGAGGTCACCCGCCACAGTCACGGGCAAAATCTCACGAGGGAAACGCCCACTGATAATTGACCACACGACAAACTGGTTTTCTATTTACAAAGCTTTCTACGTTTAGAATATAACATTTGTCTTGCACACTGTGGCTATTTGCAAAGAACGTCTTAGAACATTCTCGACACATGAAGTGCGGAAGTGTCGATTTTCTTGACGTGAGTTAGTATTTCTCGTTTCCGGGTGCGTCAACTAATAAGGTCATTAGACCTGTAAGTGTAGTGTGTGCTATTTCGGTTGGAGGTGGTGGCGGTGTATCTTCGTGGCTGGAACGTGACTCCGGCGTTCACCTTTAGGTCTATTTGCGGGGCATGCTACTTGCTGTGTTCTCACCAGCGGGACACCGGCCTACCGGACAAGCTCCTCACTGGCCTCACGACATGTATAGTAGTCTCGAGCATGTATGTGTAAGCGTGTGTGTAAGGGGAGAGGACAAAGATGAGGAAGGAAAGGTTGCGTGCGATCGGTTATCTGCTTGTTAAGATACAGCTTCAACATTTGCTGATTTTAATCGGAGAAACCAGCGATCAGAGCAACCGGTCACTAGATTGATACCCCGATTGGAATATTCAAAAACGTAACTTTCTGTGTCTTTAGCGCATTTTGTGTCTACTTTACCATAAATGTGTATCATCCTTGTAAAAAGTTCCACTAAAAATAATGAATATCAATATTCCATACACTAAGACGAAGAAAAACGTGATCTGCTAATTGTGAACTCCTAGTGGCATATTAAATCGTTCCTAAAGTAGCTTTAAAATGGCTATAGACTTCGCCGTTAACGTGTTTTCGCAAATATCAACACTTGTACTATTCTCTGATCAGATTTAAAGAAGATCGACCTTCCTCACTGCCATTCCTAATGGAAACGACACTCAACAGCTCCAGAGACAAAAAACCCACCCGAAGTATTCGCCCCACCTGCAATTGATCATGCGTCAAACAGGTTTCGCTTCTTTTTTCCCCTCCGCACTCTTACTCACGGTATCTCTATCCGATAATCGCCACACCCAGAAACATATGCATCGATTAAAGCGCTATCTTCATAAGTCGACATGGCGGTTCTTCGGTTCGGCGTGGCCTTGGGGCAGAGGAAGACACGGCCGTTAAGGTTGTTAATGAAGAAGAATCAGCGAACGTTTAGTGGCTGGCGGCGTGTTCCTCTCGATCGACTTCCCGCTCCAGAGCTGAACCAGTCGCGGCCAACGAGCTGCGGACCGCCATTAGCCGCCCATTATTTCATTATTCGGTGCCCTGGAGCTCGCACTCGCCATCAGTATTCTGCGGGAACGCGGTGCAAGTGATTCCCGCTCCCCCTGCGGTTTTGCTGCGGTCGCTTCTCCATCCTGTTGCCCTAGTCTTGGGAGTCGTTATTGCCCCTTATGGATGCGTCCGTTGTAGGAAGTTTGCTTCATGTCACTTCAGTTTTTTGATTAGATTTGATTCATTCCTTAAACTTTCTTTTAGTGTATTTAATTAATTACATGTTAAAGTATTATCAATTTGTATTGTTCCAGCGTTTGTCATCCTCTCTGATATGTCTGTCCGCTTTGAAAAGTTTTCTTCATATCACTTTATTCGTCTCGTTCCTTTCATTGTACGAATTTTATTTTAATTTTTTTATTAATTTCTTATTAAACTGTTCAGCATTTTTAATGATCCCGTCACTGCTGTCAATATATTCAGTACCTATATATTATCAAATCAACAGAAGTAAATTAGTAAATATCATTGTTCCCAAAGAAATTAAGTACCATTATTTTCAAAGAAGAAACAAATAATATTCAATACTCATTCATTTTCCCTTTGGTTAATTTTTTATAAATTCTGAAAATATTCTGTGTGTATTTATTTAGAACGATCTTTTCAGGAGCTTTATACTGTTACAGTTCCACAAACGTTCGTAAAATACTCGTATTCTCACAGGGTCAATGGCTTGTCTTCTCACGTACACTTCTGTGTCATTTATTCTAATCTTATTCATATTGCGTTAGTCCCAATGATGTCACAAGTTATGCGTATTTTTTATAGCTTTAATTGACCAACGAAACTCATCTAAGAGAGCATCAGGATTTATCACATTGTGTAAAGTTCAAGCACTTTAAAAATTTTCACTTTCTATCATATTCGCACTGTTTACATTCATTTTTACCTCTAAATCCTCTTGTACATACTTTAGATATGTACTTAGATACTAACAAAACATACTTTATTAATGTATTTTTCATCGCATCAACAATTCTTAGCATTTTTACTTCTTTACGACAGCTGTGGTTCCAGATTCTACTTCTTATCCTTAGTAATGATCATTACTAGCATGTTTGTTAAACTTTGATAATCGTATTAAATGATAAGAAATGACACCGCCAATGTCAATATCTTACGGTAGTTATAATTTCTTAACATTTCACACGTAAGCTGTTGTTTTATTTCCAGCATTATCACAACCATTATCTTCATTGTAACGCTAAAATTTCGAGTTGGTCATCTTACTACTTCTTATCTACATAATTACAGACGTAGTAGAAGCAGTATTGCCGTATATATTGAAATTTTCTGGCTCCCACAATTTTTTCATAAAATGATCTTTCATAAGGTAATATCGGCAGGATGCATATTTTACCTACATTTCATGTGGGAATAGAAATATGATTTGCGATTGATGAATTCAACGGATTGTACTTAGAAGGCGTAATATGTTACAAGAAACTTAAAGGAAAAATAAAATCTCAATAAAATAATATGAAATTTTCCTCGTATTAGAAAATACAAAATATATGTGAAAATATCTAGAAAAATATCTATGTGAAAATATCTTTTCAAGATATTGCATATAGCACGAAACAAATAATCCAGACAAAGCTAAGAAATTACTGTCAAATGTGTATTTGGTGTCAATAAAATATTAAATTATATCCTTCCACAAAATGAAAACTCAGAAATAGAATTTCCTGCACTAGGTGTCCTAGGTCAGTGCAGTTTGCAGGAGTTTCTCGTACAACTTCTAATGGAAGATATGAAGAAAACATAACAATTCTTGAAGTGTAGTATAATTTTGTGCTTTTCGTTCTAGTAATCATTCAATACTTAAAAATAATAAATTAATTCTATAGATGGTAAAACAGCTGATAATTCCCCTATTATTTGTAACAGTTACGTAATAATGAGTTTTGTTATTCCATTTGAGGAATTTGATACGAGTGTCATTTTTGTAATATTTTTGAAGGTCTAGGTGTGGTTGAATTGTATATTTTAAGGTTTTAATTGCTACTCAATACGCAGTTTATTGCTGAACTTATTTAATTAAAATGTTTAGGGGAAGTTTTGTTCTCCGCTACAAAGGAATAGATAATGATATTGCTTTGGTTATATTGTCTCTTTCTCTACTCTTGAAAGTCGAAGCAATCACGAACCCGGAACTGTAAGATTCTAACTGTGTGAAACGGGATATATTTGTGAATAAAATACTCTTTTTTTAAATTTCATGCACGCAAAATTTTCAATCTGCTATTGCAGAACATTTAGTGAATGATTTGGAATTATAAAAATAACATGTATTGGCTGCAGAAACGATTAGTTAATAACAAAACAGTTTATAGAAACCTAAAAATCTCAAGAAGAAATCTCAGATCTGAAGAAATTAAATGTACTTATAAAAGATTGTCAAATCAAATAAACTGTCATATAATCTAACGTATACATTGAAAAGTATTCCGGTACTATAAAAAATTGATGTCGATATTTCAGTGCTGTGTTACTGATATTTTCTAGCTGGTGAGAGATCAAAAAACACATTGTCTTTTATTCATTTCGAGGCGAATTTCATACTATCCTTTTTCCAGACACGTCATCCGGAACAAGTTTCTTTATCTGAAATCTTTAATGAGAGAGAACAAACTAACGTAACTTTCAATATCCGTGGTAGTTCGATCTTTCGTTCCATTAATATATCAAGAAAGTCGAATCAAACTTTTCCCTTACACGACCAGCGGTCAAGGCTCAATATTACCACCTCGAAGCACTTTAAATTATCGATCACTTCCTCGAATGATATAGATAGAGAAATCTTTGATTTACTAAGTAAAAGTGAGATTAGGAAAGGTTAAAAACATTCAATTCCTTTTTTAACTTAGATTAGTCCTTTTGAACGGTATTCCTTGAAGTAAATTCCATTCTCTTAATTGAAAAAATATATCCGCAAAAATGAAACAAGTGCATGAATAAATAATAATTTCACCAATGTATTTTGATATACTAAATAATGAAAAATCTCTATAAAAATGTTATCAGAAAATAAAATAATTAAAAAAATTTAAGGAGAATAAAAAAGGAAACAAGCGAAGGAAACAAAATTAAATGAAGGAACTGTTTCATTTCAACGCGTTGAAAAATGCATTGTGATGTTTTTCTACTGATCAACTTTTTTACACATATAACATACTTTTTTATATTCCAATTTTATTTATATTATTATTAGAGCCGTCATATTTTAAAAAATGATAATAATTCAATAAAATTATTTTCGCTAATTCACAACGAGAAGCATGAAAGCAAAAATAATCTCTGCTAATTTCATAATGGTCTATATTTTCATTTCATTAGCTTTATGTTGGCGTGAAGTCATCTTAGCAACACATCTGCATGTAGAAGAGTTACAAGACAAACCAACAGAAAAACGAAGTTGTTTTGCTCATCATTCGAAACCATTGTTCATACACCATCAATAGCAGCAGCATTAGGCATTCTATATTCATTCCAATTTACTGCGTGCGCGGCCATCTGGACGATTGCAGGTACTGCTTGCGGCGACGGGGAAACAAGACAATGAAATCGGGGCAACAGCGCTGCTGCGAGAGTAGAGAGGTCAAGTGGCGATAGTAATGCTTAATTGAGTCCATTGCACACACAATCGTAGTGATCGTGATACAATTTATTCCAGTGTGTACTATGTAGCTAGAATCCCGCAAAGAACCGCCTCGCATATGACCTCACCAAAATTAATTTTGCTACTCAGTCAACAAGAGCTTCCAAAATCCAATATCATGATTTTTGTTTTATTTTTTCTGGAGGTAAATACATAGGTAGTTATTTAAACTTTACCAAACCTTTTCTAAGCTTACATACTATTCAATGGGGGGTCTCATTATGGGTCCTCTAATCTGGTTCTATGCTTGCGAATTTGATTTGGAATACATGGATTGGATATTTAATTTGGACCTGGTTCTATGTATTGGGTTTTTGACAGTCTGATTTCGGAGAGTGCTGGGATTTGACGAAGTTTTCATGATAGAAATTTTGGTGGCAAGGTAAATAATGAAATAAACTAATGGTAATATTTTGAATTCGTTTTGAAGCTGATTATTGGAAATGAATCATGGGGTTTTAGTAATGGTTCTCAGAAATTGGTTTTGAATGAATTAGAGTATGCATATATTTGTATTGGCGGCATTTATGTATATGCGACAGGCGTAAGTAATTGTGGGTCTTATTATGGTTTTATATAGTACAATGGCAGTATTATATTGAATTGTATCTGTTGATTAATTGTTTTAACTGATGGAGTTTTGCCTTGATTTGTAATATCTTTGATTCAATGTGATCGCGCCAGTTTTGTATTGAGGTATAATCCTAAGTATTTAACTGGTTTGCTGGGAGGCTACTGTTCAATAGGGATGTTGTTTATTGTTAGCGGTGTGAGGGGAGTATTTGGTCTAAATGATAATATTTTTTCTGCTGTTTTGGTGGGGTTTAACTGTATTTTGTACTTTGCGGCCTAGCTATCAAGTGTGTGCAGGTATAATTGGCTTTTTACTCAGGTCTGCTAGCGAGTTGCCAGAGATGTACAATGCTATGTCGTCCACGAATTGTGCTATATGTATGTTTTTTGCAATATCATGACGACCAACAAGGGTAGGAAGATAATGTTTTCAAGCTTATCTAGTATGACATGCAAAAGAGACACGACGGATTTTAATTCCCAGATTTCCACCCGAATCAGACATCATATTTGCTTAGGCACGTAACGAGTGAATATGACTGCAACCTCTTTTGAGTCGGGCATTTTGTCTGGTAGACAAATGGTGGTGAAAAAATAGTTGATAGCATTAGGCGTCCATGTGATTGCAAATTCGAAAATGACCAACAATGCAGCCATGGTCGGAGATGACTAAATGAACAAGTTTCTTTTGGGTAGACATTAGCAAACCACTACATTAACAACGATTGTGGTTTGGTACGATGTATTCCAGAAGAAGCAATAAATAAATCGGGGAAAGAACAAACCTTACGAATGCTCTTGACGCGCCTTGCTTCCAGCTCAGTCTCTATCTTTCTAGCTTCGGTTTTGGACTATTAGATGCTGATGTGCTTAGCTTATCATTCATTTTTTCATTCAAAATTACGCTATAACATACACACAACCCTTCCTTAATAAACTTGCAACTGACATTTGTGGTTGTAAGTTTTGCTGTTCACTCATGTCAAATCAATTCCAAATTTCCAAAAAATACATGTCGCCTTCTTGAGTAATTGATAAAGATAAGTCAAACGACAATTCTAACAATAGATTATAGATATTAAATACGAAAGTTGTTGTTTGACTTATACTTAAATTAAATCTCTCCTAAATTATATAATATCTGACAAACAGAGCCGCGATGTAGACCTCGACACGACAGGATGCTCAAACTTGTTAGTGAAAACAATATTGTATTCAAGCCACACGGCCGAGCAAGAAGTAAATTAAAAAAAAGCGAGTTGAGAGCGTTGCCCCGTGGAAGAAAGCAACTCAGCCGACGGGCGCTCGCGGAAGCGCCAGCAACGGATCGCCCGACGCCCGCGAAGGCTACGTCCGATGGCAATCGCTTGCTCGCGGAGGGCCAATTAGAGCGCCACAAGGGGCCCGTCCACGCCCCCTCGCGCGCGTCCGCCCCCCGCCGACGCGCGGTATCAGCCCTGCCGACAGGTTTCTGCTCGGAGCGGCGGCGGCGCGCTCTTCTAAGTGGCCGCCGCGCCGCGCCGCCGGGGAGGAATGCTGCAAAGAAAGCCTGCATTCAGCGCTCCTCAACGGTTGCGGCGGGAATTAAATAATGGCGACATAATAAATGTTCCATTGTGCCCGTCCCATTGTCGCGAGAAGAACGGCATGATTGTGGTTCAACACTTGCAGTGCTACTTGAGTGTAACACAATGTGAAAATGCTTGCCTTTAATTTTCAGGGGGAAAAAATCGATTTATGTTTGAAAAATATGTACAATGCACTGATAATTAAACGATTTTATTTTATACACTTATCTTGTGCAGTGTCAAATCTTGCAATATCAAGTTTTTATATTTTGAACACGGTTAATTTTAGGAATCATTGAGAACATCACTGACATGATTATGTTATTTTTAAGAGTGTAGATCCCACACCTGCCATAAAAATGTTACAAATGTATGTAAAAATTCGAACATTATGCTAGTTTCAAACTGAGTATTACGAAACATAAAGACATAATTAATTTCGGCGACACCAAAAATCTCTCTCTCTTCTCCTCTCTCTCCTCTCTCCCTCTCCTCTCTCTCTCTCTCTCTCTCTCCCTCTCTCTCTCTCTCTCGATATATATATATATATATATATATATATATATAAACAAAGTCTGCTTGATTCCAGCGTACCTATTCAAATATCGGAAAAATTCACTAGATGGCGCTGTAGAAGAAAAGTAAAAATTCATGTTAAATGCAACCCGCAACACACTCGGCAGCAGTTTTTTCCCGAACTCTGCTTTCCATCCTTCCTCTTTTTAATTTTTTTTTTTTGTATTACTTATGGATTCAAAAGATGGATTTGTCAAATATATCTTGTATTGAAAAAGTCGTCTGGATGATCGAGATCGGTAAGGCAATGGTGCTGTAGCGATCTCGTACTGAAGGATCGTGGGTTCGAGTACCGCCGCGGGCATGTTGTGTGTTTTCTAGGTGCAGAGCTTCTGTGTCTCATGTGGTTGGCATCAGGAAGGGCATCTGGTCGTAAAAATATCGCCAAACCTTTGTAAAATGGTGTATGCGGATAATTAATAAAAATGAGCCCGCTTCCGTTAGGTCGACCTCGCAATAACGGGAAAAGGCAAAATAAGATTTAAAATAGTATGTATTGAAATAAGATTGTTTGTTATTTCAACTTAATTGAAAGAGATGCCATATCATAGGATATTAATGATATATTTAAACTAAACACACTACACCAGTTTTATGAGTATTTAGAATACGTTTCGATCTTCACATACTAGGATACGTTCCCTTCCTCGAGCGCACTCTAGGAGGGGGTGCGCTGCGTGACCTTGTGTGGTAGGCTGTTACATTCAAAATATCCATTAAACAACAGTCTCAAAAATACTCAAAAAATGTTTATCGAACATATAACAAGATGTTTATCATTAGATTTGATAGAGATGAAACTGAAGAGTTTAGACTGACAAAATATATATAATTCTAAAACAAACTTACTTCAAATATTTCGTAAAATACAAGTGATAAAATATAAATGAATATATATATATATATATTCATTTATATTTTATTATGTAATATATATATATATATATATATATATATATATATATATATATATATATATATATAATTAGCCCCTCGTGGACTTCCGTGCAAGTGCATTGCTACAACTTCAAAAGTTATAGGACCTGCTAAAGTTAAAGTTCGTGATTCACCTATATATCGTTATATAACTCTTAAACAAAGCGTTCTAGGGCATTCAAAGCTAAAATATTGAAGTCCAAGGCCTCAAATAAACGTTGCTCACATTGTAGTCCAATCCGCGTAAATATTGAAATTAAAATGTGCATCCTAGAGCTGTCTGAGAAGTGTCGTTTTAAGGAACTCTGGAAATATTCTCAAACTAATTACTCCAATCAAGTTTTTTGACTGAAAAATATATTTTATTCCGCCTCTTCTCACTTCCTGTGATAACGACGTTCGACACTTTTAACGACATATCCGAAGTCATACGATGTCACGGCTCCACCCCCATTAAATGTTTGCTACGTGTTGCGTTCCGGAACAGCAATATTTTTGATACTCTTGGTACGTAAAGAATTGTTGTACTGCATGTAGTACTGCCTATACTATCGAAACATATGCTGTTGCTGTTGAACTATTTGCTGTACATACTGTTGAAGTATGAAAATAGTGTTTTAGTTAAATTATTTAATTCATTGCAAGGATATTCAAGAGTATTTTACACGCATATTCTGTTTTAGAACAGTGTGCGTGCTACTTTTTGAAAAACCATTTTCTGAGGGTTTTTTCAGCAGCATTTTGCCGATCTTTTTCACTAGTTCCCTTTTTTCAGAAGAAAAGACGTAGATTATGACAGAAATACTCGAAATCCAACGACTGTATTTGCATTTGGTAGGGCTCAATGGAATGTCTACTTTCGCAGGTTTATTTAAAAAAACTAAGAAAAGCATTCGTTAAATCATTTCGCCAACAAAACAAGATTAGTATGATGAAAGTACACATGCACTATGTAAATCGATACAAATGAGGAAATGAAAATCTTAAAAATATGAAATGAATACATTTAAGGCGTTTTAATTACAAATTTTCAAAGAGCAAATATTTTCCAAAAGTACTTGTATTTACAACTTCTTCTATGTAAAGAAAGGAAGTGCTCTCTGCATCCTCAATCTCAGCAGACTCAAACAACCAGATAATTTCTCGCGGACATGTGAGGAGTGTGGGCGATCTCCCACTAGATTCATTTTTCATTTGAGACAGCTCAAAACTGTTGGTCATGGCCGCGTTCCACCAGCTCGTTGTCCTGCGTTGCGGCTCTTCTCAGCGCGGCGCGGCGCGGCGCGGGGGCAGTCGGCGGATCCGATCCCATTACATCTCGTTTTCTTTGCTGCGCGCGCCACCCGCGATGCAGTTTCGAAACGAGCCTCGTCACGCTTTACAATGCTCCGGTGGACGCCGCGCGTGCTCCGCACCGGATTTTGACCTCTCCGCAGGCCAGGCAGGCCAGGCGGGCCAGGCCAGGCCCTAGGCGAGACCCTAGGCCAGGTCCCAGGCCAGGCCTCAGGCTAGGCCTCAGACCAGGCCTCAGACCAGGCCTGGCCACGGGCCAGGCCACGGATCAGGCCACAGGCCAGGCCAAAGGCCAGGCCGCAGGCCAGGCCCAGGCTAGGCCCCAGGCCAGGTCCAAAGCAAGGCCACTGGCCAGGCCAATGGATGAGAAGTCATTAAAATATCGAGCAGATATATGCATTTAGCGAATATTATACTTTGCATATTCAGGCCTATAAATCTCTCAATTATCCAACTGTTACAGGCATTTAAACGACAAAAGTATAATTTATATTTTCTCTAAAAGCCAATTATTATGATGAATATGAATTTTCACAATACATTTTATTTCATTTCCAGCTACTTTATTATTACTTGTACTAGCAGTATTAGTATCTTTACTAGTGATGCTACAACAGCGCGTATTTTCTCGCAATATTTGTAACGCCTACATAATTTGCAACATGATATTTCAGCCTTTTTTGGAAAATGTCCTTCACCAAAATGGAGGTGAGATTTGAATTTGTAATTTTTGATTTTTAATTTTTGAAAGGGTTATCATATTTGTATAAAATGTATACGACCACTTTTCTCTAATACAGAAATGACTATAATACAAATCATTATTATATCATTGTCATTTATATCAAGACAAATTCGACAATTTATTACGTATTTTAGCCTTAAAAAACAGAAGTTAATAATACGACCCAGCGGTGGCGGGGTGACAGTAACAGTGGACGATACAGCTCAGCCAGCGCGGCTTTGTCGCTTTGCGTTGTTGCCAGCGCGGCGTTGTTAAAACAACAATGGGCGTTTTGTCTGGCATATATGATTGGCGAATATTTTCTTATCAATTCTTGCCAAAAATTCTCCTTTCCATCTGTATTCAGAATTTCACTTGTTCACGTGTTATGATAGCAATCTTAAAATTTAAGAAAACAGGCACAGAATACCAAATTTTATTGTGAATCCACATCTCTGTTCATTTTATGTCATCAGAGTACTAAATTTTATTATTAATCTGTAATCGGAGTGCCAAGAATCAGGAAAGCCTTGCTTTCTCCGCAGCGTTTTCTCACGATTGCTGTAGCTCTAATGAAATGTCAGTTCCCTCCTCCCGAGCCGCCCCGGCCTTGCTTCGTCAACACAATAGGCGGCCGGCCGGGGCGCGGGGCGGCGTCTGGGCCGATCTCGATGGCCAAGGTCGAATCCCAGTGATACGAGTGGGCTCAGGAGAAAAGTCAGAGCGGGCCGGGTGGGTTTTATTATAATGTCACTCATGTTTATATAATGGGCCGTCGTTATTACAGAGCCCGGAGCAGGAAGTGGACGTGCGCAAGGCCAGGGAGTACTGGCCGCCCCTCCCCGCGGGGGGGGGGGGGGAGAGGGTAGGTCGGGAGCGAACCAACCGTTTGTAGGGCGTAGGTCGGTTAGCTTATCCCGTTTTACGGGCCCGAATTCGGGCGTATAAACGTAGTGATATACCTAGTATGGGAAAAGTTATGAAATTCTGCGGAAATTGGATTTCGAGATTTCCATGGAAATATACGTTTTGGGGTCCCGTGATACCGACTCATTGGTTCTTTTCAAAATGTCCGTCGGTCCGCCTGTAAATAAAATTTTCTGTGGAAAAGAGATTCAAATTTCGAATTTACAGTAGCGCTGAAGCGCCATTTTCTTAAAAACGGCTTCAAATGATTCAAAGGAAATTGTCATTTAGTACGACGTTTTTCTGTTCTTTAATATTCTTAAAATAATATTTCCGTTCTACTATTAGGAAACTGAGAAGTTAAGAAATTAAAAAAAATATATATACTTTGGGCGGCGATAGATGGCAGCTGGCAAGTTCGTATAGCTAGCCGAGACCAAAGGAAATAGAAAACAAATATGGAAAAATCTGTGCCATTCTGTAGCACCACTATTCATACATGGATTCATTGATTGAGTTATTCCGGACGCGGCAACCGCCAAGGTCATTTGTCTTTTAAGTGTAGTGCATGTTTTTCGTTGGCACCACAAGAAAAGTGATACATCTCAAAATTCATTTTATTTGCTCACTCTTACTTCCTATGAAGAGAATGCATTGTGATCATGAGTCGGAAAATGGCGAATTTTCGATACAAAAACTCTTATTGCGGAGTCCTGTAAACAAAAAGTGGATATATCTTGTTCCTAAATACAGTACATTACTTCCTTTAACAATTATGTCGTCACAACACATATTTTGTGGGTCCTTGATACCGAAAAATAGATTGACGGCAAAACGTCGATCATCCCATCTGGCTGCCGATCAATGTGTGGTCATCGGTAGCGCCTAATCCGTTCAGCAGAATTGTTCTTGAAAATTGCTATTTTTAGATCGATTGCAAGGAACTCAAAGACCTGCGAGTTTGAAATGAATCATTTAATTTTTGGAAGTATTTAACATGAAGCCTCTACATTTTCCACGTTTTAGCAAAAATGGCTCCAAAACATGTATGGCATTTACCGAATGATACATTCATAAGAGACTGCAAAATAAACAAGATAATACAGAAAATTGAGATTTTTCTATGCTTAATGAAATATTTCCGAAGAGATTTCACATCACATTTATTAGTAGCTCCATGTATTAAAAAAAGGCTGCGGACCGTGCGCGATCTTTCCTTCTTCTTCCTTGTCCTTTCCTCATCTCTTACGTGTACACACTTAGTCTAGTATGAATTTCTTTATCACTCATGCCGGGAGAATGTACATTGAGCATGCTCCTAGAGCTGTGTGACTTGAGCGGTGACCCCTAGTGGGAGATACCTGGTTGGGGAAAGCCTCACTTGCCTATGGTATGTCGGCTCTTAATCTCGCCATCTAGCGGGAGAATATCACCGACATCTCTCTGGATAAAACAGTCACTACCCCAACGGGACTAATGACCATAGCAGTTGACGAGCAGGGAAACATCGATTGATACTTGTTTTATACCATACAGAACATACTGTTATCATAAAAACAAATGATAGAAAAGGATAGAATATTTCTCTTTCTTTTCCACACATATAGAAAAGGATAAAATATTTGTATTGAATTTTATACTTCTGGAATGTCTACTACTAAATGGTACATAAAAAATCTTGTCAGAATTATACCAATCTACCAAACAAAAGTCGAACTTTTTCATCACGTGAGTATATATAATATCTCTTTTTGTTTAAGTGTTCTTGAACAACTCATTGATCCTCACCAACGGTCAAAATTCTCATACCGGCACGTAATCATGGATCCCGGAAGAAAACGTGTTTTCACGTACGTGTCCCTAAAGCCCGGTAACAGTTTTCTTAATTTATTACATAAAGACGTCAATTGGTATGTATAGCCGTCATGTGCCTATGAGGGAAAGAGAAATTTAAATGTTTTTTCAATGTCTGAATTCAGAATGACTCAACACAGAAATCACGTGAAACACGACAGATGTCCACACGGTACTCTAAAACGCACATTCTTAGCATTTCCTGACAGTGGTAGCAATTCTCCAATCCCCTCGTCTGCTCGTCTGTATTTTACGTTGGTCCTCCAATGTGTGGTACATGGTATTTGCAGCCCGTGTGCTGCTCTACGATCCGATACTTTTTTTTTCAATTTCCAATGCACACCTTATTATGGTTAGCGATCTTTTCACTCACTTTTTGCTTGACGGCTGCATATTTTATAGGTCACAGGGAACCGTATACACAATTATATTACCTCTGGCATTCCTAGTTGTCGCTTATTTACTATTCCTATTTCGTTTTAATTTTCCTTTGAACATCCTCTGCACTCGTTTCTCTTGAACTATAACAAATAGAAAAATGCACGCTCTCACCTGGCGTTTTTATCTCTACTAAACATATGCCGAACATTGGAAGTAAAACCTAAATATGGAAATAAAAATATTATTAAGATTGTTTTTGAGGTGACATGCATACAGTGACTGCGCCGTTATCTTTTGTAATAAATTAAGAAATGTAATTAATTATTTGACTTGAACTCGGTGTATATGTATTTCATACCTTTATCTAAAGAGTTACGCATTATAAGTTCTATTTAAGATTATTGTCGATGTAAACTGCATTACTATTTTTTATATAATTTATATTTAAACTTTTTCAAGATTATTCCTCGAAGAGGTAGAGTTTTTCTTTTTAAATAATCTTATAAAGTTGTTTTCATCAAATTCAAAACATTTACAGCGTACAACAACAGTCTTACGCATCTCTTGTTACTTAATAATGCGTCATTGTAACCAACTGGTTAAACCAGTTTCGGAATTTAAAGAATTTATATTCCGAGCACTCGCAGTGGTTACTGCACGTTCTCTCTGCCTCATTACGTCTTATTTCTGCGCTCCAGGAAGTTTTTCCTGCAAGGCCAGGGGCCACTGGGCTCTCTAGATCGGTGGCGGGCATACCTCCTCCGAAAGACGGGAGTGATAATGACGGCGAGATATTAGCTCAGCGGCCTTGCCTCATTGTAATGGGAGAGAGAGCTGTGTTTCAAGATGGAGCCATGATGGTAAAGACGAGTAAGTATATATTATAAATCGGGTCGTGGGAAGATGAGGGCGAGAACCGTTAATAAACGAAGTGTAAACTCTTAAAATGAAAGGAGGAAGGAGATAACAACTGGAAAAGGAGGGGGCCAACTATATTTTGTAAGTTACATAAAAATTAGGTTACTCTCAGAAGCTTCAAATCAGGTTCTATTGTTCTTTTGTAAAATTCAGCTGATATTTAAATATGAATGTGAAGTATTTTACACATTTTGCAGTATGTTCCGTACAACTGTTGCAGTAGGTCGTAACACGCTATCATGACCTCTCTACATAAACGCAATTGGTTGCAATTAGTTGCAGTAGCCTCGATTTTGATACCTATGGCCTATTGGCCACAACGTGCAACGAGTAACAGAGTTGTACCAGGAGCAATCAAAATCAAAAATGACTCCTTGCAATGTGATACAATGTAGAATGGTTATGTTCTCACGTACTGTATGTAATGGTTTCAAAGCTGAGAAGAGTATTCATAATGGTTTCAAATGAGATATTTATGTCCGTTTATTGTTTTTTATAGAATATATAATATCTCTGTAAACCCAAATTTCATTTTAATACAAGCAACCAGGCCTATATCGGTTTGCAATAAAAGATGTAATGACACAACTCATGATGACAAACGATAACGCACGACGAAAGATCAAAACAGAGACAAAAAGTCTTCGGAGCGCACACGTTTATTTTACGGTCAAACACAAAATGCTCATACCGGCAGTATTATGAACTATTTTGAATAAACTTGTTACTACGGAAAATATTTTCTTAATATATTCCTCTTAAATAAAAAATGACAATTTTTGACATGCTTTATTTTTAAGTACACCCACTACTTATAGAAACGCGAAGTCTTATAGTATGTATACAAAAGTTCGTTAGGGCAACACCAATGTGGTGCTACTTTAATTCACAAGGTTAAGTCAATATTGAAACTATTTTATCAAATATATACAAATTAGGGAATATAGAGATTCTTAAAAGCAACAAAAATTGCTAATCGTCCGGGTGGCCGAGATAGTTACGGCAATAAAAGATGTAAGATGTAAAGATGATTCATGTCGTAGCGATATCGCACTGAACACTCGCGGCTTCGAGTCTCGCCTCAGGCGTGATTGTATTTGTGTTCGTTCTTTCACCCCTTATCATCACTATATAATGTAATATTCATAGTTACCTTGACGTTAAATCCAATGGTAGCTAATGACCTTGATGTTGATGCGACTTTAAAAAAAAAAAAAAGTCGTGTTATTTTCCTAGTCGAAGGTAAAACAAATTACAATTTGAATATAATACAATTTGTTTTACAAGTAATTTTATTGTTCTTAAACACTAATTCAAATACGTATTTACCATTGAATTCATGTACGATAGCAGTGGATACTTACACCATAATGGAGTACTAATTGATAAATGCTGCAATATTTTGATCCATTTTTCTTCATTCATAAAATGTTATTTGAAAAAACTCCTTGTTTTTCTTTTGAAAGGTAAATGCAGTATGAGGCCTTGAATAGCGCATTCATGTTTGGTTTTATACAAAACCAATCCTATTCAATAAAATACAATATTTATTATTCTTCCGCAAACAGTCTAACTCTTAAATATACTGTATTCTACTCTTTTGCGTTACTAATCACAAAATCTATAAATGAAAATATATGAATAATAATAATATTAATAATAACTCATTATAAATCTAGTTAAGCATAATTATTTATAACCAAATACTCTTAGAAGAGGGGGGATAGAGCGGGGATGGAATATTATAGAGGAAAAATGTTAGAGAGAAAAAACTTTAATCGAGACAGATTAAAAAGCTGAAAGGTGGATGCGGTTGACTAGTGTTGCAACGCTAGGATTCATACCACTCTGGCCGCGATGGCCCACTGCAGTTGTCCGCGTGCAACTCGCTTTTCACTAAAGTAGAGCAGACCGCCCGATCGCTTCCCCTCCCATCTCCGTGGGTCTGCCTCAACGAGCAGAGGATTATCCACAGAGAAGTGCTGGGCCAGGGCTCGCTTAGTTTAGCAGCCCTGAATTAGAGTAAAAAAAGGAGACCGAGCGATTAGGGGAAACGTCGGCGTGAGTGAGTAAGAGTGAATACCTGAAATAACGTGCTACATGCAGCAGAGACCAAGCAAGAAGAAGCAGCAAGCAGAAGAGAGCAAGGAGAATAAAGTGTATTCTTCAGTGATGAATGCAAAATCAAAGATCTTAATATTCACTCGGATGATTGACATCCTACATTCTTTTCATGAATGACATCCTTCATTTTATAGATATATTCTTCCTCGTTCTCAGTAACTGCAACACGGAAATTTGGTTGAATTTAAATATCTCGTTATTGCACCTCTCTTCCCCCTCAAGTATTCGCAAGCTTATTTGCATGAGCAATTTGGGAGCTGCTTTCATTGGTCTTTAAAGCATAAAAAAAGTTGAAAAGTTTCCTCTTGAAACTAGACATGACACATTACTGGTCATTACTGGTCAAAAAATTATTCAAAGAAAGAGAACTGGAATCGCTCGCCACAAGCAGATTGAAGCCAATGATTTAAGGCATTGAACATTCATTGGCAAATTTCTATTCTGGATTCACCGGCGTTGCCTCTAACGCAATAAAACCCGCTTTAGGTAATAATATTCTATTAAACCAACAAATTGATAAATTTCATTATTTGCTGCACATAAAATTAAATACTACAAACAACATCAGTAGTCTTATATGTCTCAGTAGCTACACTCAGTTGTTGAGAATATTGTAAGTATGGTACTGTTTCTTAGAGAAGGTAGGTACAGAGCAAAAATACTCACAGAAACAAAATAATTACGTTGTTAAATTGTCTGTTGCTTTTTTTCGCTTTTACATGTTGGTATAGAGTTTACATTAGTTTTCTCCATACCTAAAGGAACGATTTGTGTTACTCTACATGCGACGACAAAAATATGAGGTAAAAACTGCTTATAGTGTTTGTAATATAGCTTTTGAATTATCTAGGTATTACTTCATGATGGAAATATTACGTTAATTTTATATTCTGTTTGATATGAATTAAGCAGTTTATGTGTAATTTAATGCTAACGATGTAGTGGAGAGATTATTTCTATTAAGGAGAGAATGAAAACCATTTCAGTGATGATTTGAGGCAAGAGCACGATCACGTCGCAAGGAAAGAATAAAATGATGTTGGCCAAAAGCACACATGCGTTTAATTACTCAACAGGTAAGTATTCTAACCTTTAATGAAAAACGTGAAATTAGCAAACAAATGTTAGGATATTTTATACTCTTTATGTTAGTTTGGGCGTCAGTTTCTTCGCTCAACTGTTTCTGTGTTTATATGCGCCACTAGGTTCAATGCCAAATCCGCATATCTAATATATCATGTAAAAGATTAGATAATGTTAGTTAGAGCAACGTTTCATATTAAACCTACTTGAATAAACATTTTTCCTAAGATGCAAACATTTAACGAATTTCTGTTCCTTGGGGGTAAAAGTTTGCAGATGTGGGCTTATACTCTCTTGTGGGGGCAAGAGTTCGCGAATGTTGTATTCATCAAAATTATTCAATCAAATTGAAAAAACATTGCATCAGGTTAATTTAGATGAATCCTAGCTAAACAAAAATGTACAATTGTGAGATCCGAGTCACACTGATTTAGTAGAAACCAATCAGCAATCAGAAGTTTGAATTTTTGCTTCTAATTACCCTACACGCGGTACTCGTGCACCGAGGGGTATGGCCCTTAGCATTCTAACTGCGTTCATAGGTTTCAAAAGAAAATTGTTACTGAAGCAATTTAATAAATGTGAAGAACAAATTAGTGTAGCAAGAATGATGGATATCTCTTCTAGTAACAAGGAAATAACCTGCAAACTTTGGAACGTAAATACACACAATTGCAGAATTCTATCTCGCCAGTTCTCAAGGCCACGTGAAGAAATCATATTGATATGAATTCCACAGCTTCGCATACAACCACGCATTCGCAATCCATACCCAGTTTCAAATGCACATGCGTTCAGCCGCAAATGAAAATATGCCTGCGGTGTCCACTTATGCGAGACCTTGCGGTGACTTTTGTGCGAGAGGTGAGAACAGTTCCGCCTCAGGCATATTGTTCATTGGTGAGCTACGGAGCCAGTGCGAGCCAGAGAGAATTGCGTCAGTTGTGGTGATAGTTGTGGCTGAAATGGTATTGGCAAACACGGTAATAGTAATATTGTTTTCTTCTATAGCGATGCTGCACGCAGCACTTATGATTGATTGATGTTTAGTGATTCCGTGTGCGACAATTACTAAGGTAATTAGTCCCGTAAGTGTAGTGTATGTTTTCTTCGGGGAATGTCCCGCTAGACGGTGAGATCCGGCGCTGACTAGCAGGGATTTTCCAACCCAGGTATCTCCCACCAGCCGGACACAGCCCCAGCTGGGACAAGCTCTAAGCTCCCGACGTAACTCCTGGCATGTGAAGCAGTATGTGTATGTTAGGGTAAGTGTGTGTAAGATGAGAGGATAGGACAAGGAAGGGAAAGGAATGATCGCGCGCGGTCCTTGGTCCATTTTTTAGGGTACGTTGCAAGCCACTGTCACTAGTGGAGAATCTGCATATATCTATATAACATCATATCTGCATAATGTTTGCTACACATCTTCAATTAAAAAAAAACAGTAGCTTGATAGTTAAAAAAATATTAATTCTAGTTTTGCAGACCCAAATCAGAGCTTCATACTTGAATTAATATTCTTTTAAATTTTTTAAGATACTGATTTTTAAATAAAGATGTGTAGCAAATATTATGCAGATATGTTGTGATATAGATTGTCATTAGCTAACAGAACCTCTCTACTTCCAATTCACTTGAAGTGCAACAGACTCGAGGTCAGTTTAGATTAATGTTTAGAAACTTTCGGGGGAAATGTAAGTTTGAATAGTGAGATTGAAAGAGATGAGAGAGAGAGAGAGAGAGAGAGAGAGAGAGAGAGAGAGAGAGAGAGAGAGAGAGAGAGAGAAGGGTTGAGAAAAGAAGAAAAGGAGGGAAGGACTGAGGAGGGAGGAAGGTGTAAAGTGAGAGAATGAGTGAGTGAGTGAGAAAGAGTTAGAGGAGGGAGTACCCATCATTAACAAAATTTTTAGCAAACATGAAAAGCATATTGCTCTGTTTTTCGTTTAGCACGAAAGACAATAAGCCCAAAAAGCAGTTCAAGTTGGCTTATTTATCTCCGTAAACGATTTCCTTAATATTCAAACTTACCTCTCCTACCGCACCAAAGCTTCCTACTACACACGTTACCGTCACAAAATCATTGGAACTCGTCTGCTGTCTACGGCAGGTGCCGAGCCCTGGCGATGGCGGCGTGGAAGGTGGAGGCTGTGACGGCCAACGGCGCGGCGCGGCGCCCCGCCCCTCGCGCGCCTTGCGGTCGCACGCGAAAGTCCATGTGACACAGATCGGTCGCCGATAATGAATAGGTTTCCAAACGGATCACGTGCGCAGACACGCAGCTGCCGCGTTCCCAGGTCCGCGCGCGCAGACGTGCAAATGGCGGTGACGCGGGCGGACACCAACGACGCTCTCGACTGCGCCCATTGGCGTACTTTGATGTCCACGCAATTGGGCTGCAGTTGAGGTAGATTCTGTGAAATTTATAAGTTCCTTTAAAAGAAACATTTTGAAGGAAACTGTGGAACGCGCTGTCTTATTATTTTTGATTCTTCCCAAAACCTCGTCTGATAGATTAATTAGAAACTAGGTGTAATGATTAATGTTTATTTATCCCCATTAATAAATAGATTTCTAAACATTATGCTCATTTCTTTTATTCAATTCATTTATGCCTTAAATGCAAGCTAAAAATTTATTATGGTTTATTAATTTGTAGAGCAATCATATTTGTAATTATTTAAGGTTCATATATTATTTTCTTTAAGTGCATTGCAATATTGACATTGTACTTATTTTGAAACAGATAATATGTCCTCATTTGACAAAAAGTTATTTTTGAAAGAATATTTCCCTTAACTGCAGTCTTTTGTATAAATATATATTTAAACTACTGGCTTGCAGTTGAAAACATTATGCTGAACAATATCACACAATATAGTTTTTCAAAAATTTGCACTCATACTGCTCAAGAATAACAAATACAATAATCATAACACTTCAATAAATTAAATATTTCAAAAAAAACCATATTCATAATTTCTAGAATAATATACTATGTTATATACATAAATTTAAGACTTATATAATATGTTATAATTCAATAATTCTTAACGCACCCTAAAACATTTAAAAAAGTTGTTGTTCTGTAATGCGACACTTGGATAGAAAATATTTAATGAAAAACTGTGACTTCCTTGGACCCTTGGGGTCGCATGACGTCAGCCGTATCGTAAACACTAACGAAACGATTATACTAGAATTCATTCGGCATGCGCAATAGGCAGAATAGCGGAATAAAACACATTCAAATATTTGCATTTTTCAATCCAAATGAAAAATGTTTCATTGTTGTGGGATTTTTACCCGAGTTCCTGTGTATCTAATGAACCCTTAGACACCTTTCACATGACCGGATTCTTCATCACTTTTTTTTTCAATTACTGCGCGGACTGGAAGTTAGTACTATAGATGGATTCAAATCTCAGGATTATAAGGTACATTTGGTAGCTCAAAGAATCTGCCAACAGGAATCATTCAAAGGACTAACTTGAGAAGGGGACATAAAAGGATGTTATTTTTGAAAAAAAGAGGAAACATTAAAAAATCCTTTCTCATGAATAATGAAAGAAAATGGTAAAATTATTTCTGTCAACGAATGAAAGAAAATATTGTAGATATATTAGTTACCTGATACAAAAATAGTTCACGCTCTCGGCTCTCTCAGCGTTCCGATTTTTCGTACCCATTCGCTGCGCCGCTGGGTTGCGCCGCTGGGTTCTAGGGTGCTGATCCTTCCCTCTTCTGACAATTTCCATTCTGCTTGACGCATCTATTGGCGAGATCTAGGCTACCCAGGTGAGCAGAAATGTCTATCATTGCATTTACACCAACAACATTATCTCTCAGATAAAAAATATAATACAAACAATTTATAAAGGTATATAATATTACATCTCACTAATGTCCGTGACAACATTTCCAAATAATATAAAAAACTTTTTTAATCAAGGATGGTGGTAAAAATTAAATCCAAAGAATTCAAATTCTACTTAATTTTTTGTTTTTAAATTCTGTTTTTAGACATAAAAAAGGAGCATGTAGATACCTTTTGAAGCACAATGAATTGAACTAGATTAGATTAACGGTGTATGAAGGGCGTGGCATGGGAAATTTTCACTTGTGAGACTTTCAAATGGCGAATACTAGACCGTATAAATATTGATTTCATGTACTACGAATTCTTAAAAGCCATTGTCATTGAATGCAAAAC
The DNA here is from genome assembly GCA_017312745.1 of Gryllus bimaculatus. NCBI lineage: Eukaryota > Metazoa > Arthropoda > Insecta > Orthoptera > Gryllidae > Gryllus > Gryllus bimaculatus. The sequence goes on along the minus strand of BOPP01000084.1, from coordinate 4,636,364 downwards.
TTATATTCAATGTCTATTGCATGAAAGGTTACTAGACATATCAATTTTATATTACGTCAAGCAGTCTAGTTTTTTTTAACATGGCTGAATACAGGTGACTCGAAGTATGATTCCACAGTTCAATGTTTCATAGTCGTCTAGAGTAGATTAAAATTGGGGTTGCCTATTAATTCAAATCAAAATTACAATCAAGGACCCTTCCAAATATGACTACAGTTTAAATGTGAGAAAGACGTTTTGCTCTTAAATACAAAAATAATACATAAATCAATCAACAACAGAACGTGGAATTTATTTGTAATGCAACTTTTCGTCGTTGGTAATAAGTGTCCTCGCGTGACGTACGTAGGAGGCCAGAAGAAAAAGTTCAAGGACTCGCACAACACAATTTTCTCGTGTTGAATGACAGAACTACAAATCACACGGAAGAGAAACCGGAAATGTTTCGGTTAATTCGAGTAATTATTTTTCATAGATAAAAGATATTGTAAAGTAGTATGTTGAATAAGATATATGTAATAAATATTTGTCATGTTTAATATTATTTGTTCACATCCAGCATAATCCAGCATAAATACGTCTTTCGCTCATATTAATTGCATTGAAGCAGGCCTAAGAAATAAAATATGCTGTCAACTACAGACAAAATTGTTGGTGTTGGTGTTGTTGGTATTGTTGGTGTTGTTGGTGTAGTTGGTGTTGTTGGTGTTGTTGGTGGTGGTGTTGTTGGTGTTGTTGGTGTTGTTGGTGTTATTGGTGTTGTTGGTGTTGTTAGTGTTGTTGGAGTTGTTGGTGTTGTTGGAGTTGTGTTGTTGGTGTTGGTGTTGTTGTTGGCGGTGGTAGTGTTGGTAGTGGTGTTGTTTGCATATTGGCCATATCTGACCACGCTTTACGTTCTCTTCCGAGGCCCATACGCTATCCTGGAGAGAGATTAACGTGTGTGTCATTATGGCGATCAGCTTTTAGGCTGTGGCTCTTGATAACACAAGGTTGTTAATCCTTGAGTTATATATTATGAGGTGATAGATTGCTGACGACGGGTGAAGGGATAATCACAAATATGAACATGCTTACGCAGGTCTTGAACCTGCAGCCTCCTCGGCGCAGACGACGACCGACGGCTGACGGGGGCCGACTAATTATTATTATTATTATTATTATTATTATTATTATTATTATTATTATTACTCAACTACGTTACCTCCGACAGCCAAAACAATATCCACAATGCAAACAAAAAATAACAAATGACAATGCTGATGTAATTGAGCCTTTGAAAGCGAATTCCACAGACCAAAACCCTGACCAGTGTTAAATTAAAGATTCTAAGCATTTTCAGTAGCTTCCCTTGGGCTCCTCTAGTGAGCCCATGCCTTGAGGTGGCGAGTGAGTCGAGCGGTGTGGCGGCGCACGTCCGGCCGCGGCCAGGGCTGCCAACGGCGCGGCGCCTGCGGTCGCGCGAAGAGCAGCGGCTGTCGGAATGCGACCGCTCACCACCTCCACCGTGCAATTTGGGGCAACGCGAGAGCTCTGGATATTGAAACAAATTACCAGCCCCGCTCTTCGCTTGCGGCCTGTCGGCGGTGGCTGGGTGGCCGGCCGACCTGCCTGCCTGTTTGCGCGGGATCTGGAAGAATAAGTAGAGATGCTAATGTTTAGAATAGATGGTGAACAAATAGAGTACAACTAATAAAAATTGAAATATAGAGAACAGAAAATCAAGTGAGCGAATTAACACAAATGAGGACTAAAGATGATATAGGAAATAATGAAATACGCTAGCAAAACTTTTTCTGTAGAAAGAGTTTTGAATTTTTCTATTATCGACGCAGCCTGTCACTGGAATTTAAATCGCACTTCCAAGAGTCTATGCACTGTTGTGGACTGGAGAGGTCATTAAAATCTTTTGCAAACAGCGAGTGTACAGCAATTCTGACGGCCAGCTGGCAGGCTAACGTTCTAACGGCCTAAAATCGGGCGCGTTTGCAGGGCCGCTCGCGGTACAGGCCGATGTAATTTTTGTCTGTCTTCATAATTCTGTCCATTCACAAATGTTTGTTTTTCGCTTTTTGTATGCTAAAATATACATTTTTTCTATGAGTTTTTTGTAGAACTACCTTCAGAGTATTGACTCACAATAGACAAAAGAGAAGAAGATAAATATTTAAACCGGCTTAGGAGGTTCACAATTTTACCTGATATCACCGCAGTACCGGGAGATCCTGGTGGGAGATATCTTGTGAGGATTATACTGCCTGTCGACATTCACTAGCCGAAATCGCTGCTAGATCCCCGGCGCCTGTTCTCACCATAAAGCGATGAAGATCACCATCCTCTTCCCGGATAAAAATGCACTGCACTTACGGGACTAGCGACCTTAGTAATTGACGTGCCCCGAATCACTAATCAATCGATCAAAAAGAATCATCAAGAAATTCAGAATTGTAATACGTATACACCTCAATTCCATAATTTCTCATATATTCGGTTTCACAGTTTCTATTCGAACCAGTCGATTTTTTCTTCATTCCTTTAAACCATTTTGAGATATTCTACTCCCTAAATGCACAACCTTCTGGGGAATATAAAAGAAGAGAAACTACCCAGAAAGTGCTGGGCAGGGAGTTTCCATATAAATCATTATTATCATCATTATCATCATCATCATCATCATTATCATCATCATCATCAATACATCAAGGAGAGCAGGGAGAGTAAAAGAATGACGCACGAAATGAGGTGTATGCTGTGAGTTGGGGAAACGTGAAGCAATGAATGAACAAAATTGAGGCAAAAAAATCCACACAGGCGTTAAATGAATAATGTAACAAGGAAAATGTTCTCGTGTAACCTCTGAAACGCCACAATAAAAAAAAACTATTGGAGTAAAGTAACAAAAATGTTATAATGGTTTACAAACGGTGCCAAGGAGACTAAAAGTCCGATAGATGAATGCACGAGTATACACGCAAAGGCAAAGGAGACGTGAAGATTGGTCTTGAGCGCAGAGGCCTCGGGCTTTTAGAAGCAGCAAAATCCCAGTTCCGCTGCACGAAGAATAATACGTCTGTTTCCATTGTTTAGAAGTACGCTGCGAACTTGAATATTATTTTAACCAAAGTTGTCTTGGATTTATTTTGACCGAACATTGTCGTTCCAGTAATGTTTCTTAAGCAGTTGCCATTAATGAGATGATTTCAAGCCCTCTGTTACATTTCTGGAGGCTCTTCTATTCTGGGTATTAACTGCGCATGTTTTCAAGAGTCATGGTTTTGCTAAAAGCGCGAGGAGTTGGAGCGGGTTGGTTCGTTCGACATCAGGACTGTTTTGCAATATCAAATGTAGTCCGTTTTTTCAAGCAAAATAGTTTCTATTATATTGGAATGAAAATTTATAGTCATAATATTTTTTCAGTGCTGCTCATTGCTATCTTTTATTCTTAATTCAACTAATGTTGACAAAGGAGGGATAGATAGATAATCCGGATCTCAAGAAAATTTTTGTCATTTTAAATTTTATCAGTCAGATGATCCACTGGAAAGATCAACGCCAAAAGGATTAAAAATTAATTTTTGTAATTAAAAAAAAACTTGAAAAAGATTTCTAAATTTCTAGTTAAACATGTGAGGAAACATGCAGTGACCGCGTGCAAATGTAGAGACTTCGGGTATCATACAGCAGGGAACGTGGGGAAAATACGGGCAACACTAGTAAACACGAGAGGAACGGCCTCTATTTATCGAAGACACTAAAACGCGTACTCGAGTTGTATTAAATTTTTTAATAATAATTAAACTTCAATTGTTGCGGCAAGATCAATTTCAAACAATTCTTTATAAATATGTGGGATGAAAAAACATGAAAAAGAGTAAATTTTACAATGTGACAGTTGATTGAAAGTAATGGAATAATGGGTAAAACCTTAAAAAGAATATACAGTCGACTTCGATAATTCGGTTACAGTGAACCTGAACCTCGACTATAATGAACGAAGGAAGTAAGACATGAAAATTAATTGGATCTTGTATGTTGTTAGGCAACTGAAAGGGTCTTCGAAGAGTGGGATGGAGTTCCAACAATGAAAGAGGCATTGAAAGGTGCTAAGACAGCATTACCATACATAGAAAAAGAGGATCATAGAGAATCAAGTATGGAGACAACACACATTCTGGATAAGGGTCTAATAAAAAACGTACGAAGCAAACAATTAGAAATAATTGATGACCGAGTATTTCCAGATTCTCAACTGAAGAAAAGAGCAGTATAGAGATATAATAGAAATAAGTATTATAAAATATAGTTTCGATATAATGGAATATACAGAAGAAGTAGGCTTAGGGCGGGAACATCTGGAATACCTGTTCCTGTCTAATAAATTGTTATGACTTTTCTACTCTTGAAATTAAAACCAATAATGTTTAACTACACATACAAAATGCCTCAATCAGGCAGTATCTCAAAACGTTTATCGCCTTTTCTATGCGTTTTTTCTTACCGCTTCTTCTTACTGGCCAATCATAAACTGTGACTCACCTCTCTTAGGTGGCGGTATACTACGATCGCAGTGTCGCAAGAGATTTTAACATGGCTTTCAGTTCTTTCCAACATTTGGCTCATTTTGGAACTCTGTTGGACTTACATTCTCTCGTGGAATAGTCCCATTAAATATTATTCGTGCTTTGAAACCGATGATAAATGTGTTGCCTCGGCAAAGCTAGGTACTTTAGTTAATAAATAAATAAAATTAAATTGACAAATATGAATTCTATAATTTCATCCTTTTGAAGTCGCGTTCTACAAAGTGCCACATTTTTGGAGTTTTTACTTTTCTAGATCCCAGCGTTCCTTAGCTTGGGTGGTCAGAAACAAGCAGAAACTCGAAATTTATTGAAAATTAAATTGTCTCTTTTATATTCCATGCAAAGCTAGTCTAATTGCAAATCTTTCTGCTTGTTAACAACTCAAACACTAATATTAGAATGTTTATCTTCACATTGTAGTTATCTTAAAATGCTGTAGTACAAAGTTGCGACGCTGGCCTTTGGAAGATAAGTTTCATTATCAAGATACTTTTACTTTTAAATCAAGTAGTTTCAGAGTACGGAATATTTGCACTGGCCTAACTAGTTCTAATTAATGTTTCAAACTGTGAATGATGATCGTGACAATAGTTCCATGGCAATGATACGTGTTTGTTAAAAGCTTCACTGTTTGGTTGGGGAGACACGATGTCAAATAGGCGAAGAAATATCGCAATGAAACAAATATTTCTTTCCTTTCATCGAAAATGTCAACTACCGCACTTTAAATTTAACTAAACGAAAGAGGAAAGTAAGTGGTATGTTAGGGAACTGACATCAAGTAACGGTATTCATGTATAACTGTATACATTTGTGAATCTATTGAATTGCAAAGTGTGTAGCCATTCGCTATGAATGCAGGTAAAAAGATACGATTCAGCTATACACATTATTACTAAATAAGTGTTTTTCAGGTAATTTTTTATTTGTAAGTTTCGATTATTTATGTGATTGAAACAAAAATACATATATAACATTTTTCCTGAAAGAAGATGATGTAGCGAGAGAGATAAAGTTGACGAACTTTGATTGACGGTTCTGCGTCGTTTAACACTACTTTGATTTGTGACGTCGCTTGTTTGCTGCTTGCCACCTTGTAGAACCAGTTTGAAGCGCACGTGTCCTTTTAGCACTTATTTTTACATTAGACTACGAGGAAAATCTTGAAAATAGAAAAAGGAAGGATATTAAATTGAGACATTAAATAGCAGGCAAGGGTTAAATTCATTTAACAGAAAATAGTGTCAAATAAGAAATGGTATGCAACAGCTGAACAGGGCGAAGGATGGATTCGAAATACTAATATTGAAAGAGTATACTCAAAGAACAGAAAAGAGGTGAGAACAGGTTGAAATGAGAAAAGAAACCAAGATTGCAGTAAATTGAGCTAGATCCAGAAAAGAGGTCATGTAGGAAGAGTTAAGCGTTATGGAACGGAGGGAACAGGGCGGAACAGAGGCAATGAGACTAGAGAGGTGGAAATAAGATTGACCAAGGATAAAATGGATTCGTATTGATCACGGATTCGGATAGAACAATTGAGAACGATGAAGAGCCGAACTAACCACATATTTCTTATGGAAGGCAACATTAGAAGCAAGAGGTTGAACGTAGTTGGCCTCGACTCAGTGAAGCGTAAAGATGATGCTTGACATAGTGGGAAAACGCAAGTTGGAAAGCACTGACCTGCAGTGAAGCTAGGGTCACTGCCTCACTGACTGCGGTGTCTCAGGGGCACCAACCGATCTCATTGCAGTGCCTCAAACCAGGAGGTCCTAGAGTTCGATGATAGTTAAATTTTCTATATTAGATAGGCAGCTAGGTCGAATTCACTGGTTATCTGAAGGATAATTGTAGCGGCCGGCTACTCTGATCGGTAGTTTTTCGTGGTTTCTCCGATCAACACCAGACAAATGCTCAGGTTGTGCTCAAACAAATGAACGACGGACCGCGCGCGATCGTTCCTTTCTCTTCTACGTCATTTCCTTACGCTTCATTTACACTTTATCTTACATGCACTACACTACCACACCTCTCAAGAGACCAGTCTGGAGCTTAGAGCCTGTCGGGGGTGGAACTCCACTGGTGGGAAATACCTGGATGGGTAAAATCCCGAAAAACTACATAAAAGTGGCGTAGGATTTTCCCTTCTAGCGCAAGGGGAACATAGTGATAAAACATGCTCTACACTAACAGGACTAATGACCATAGGAGTTGACGTGTCCGCGAACATGAAATAATCAATCGATCAGAAGTACCGGAGTAAAAAGAGCTAAATTTGTAAGATTCTTACACAATGTTATGTACAACAGGCAAAACCGCTATTTCACATGAAAAAAACAACAACGTAAATTGCTCAAGTAATGGTTTTGTACTTTTGCCAGTTTACACCAAGTAGATTACACGTAGTAGTACACTAACAAATGTTTGGCTAATTCATTTTCCAAATACGCTCTCTGCTTGGGCTTATCCGTCGTGCAAGTTGCTCAGCTAACTACCAAGTGCGTGACAATACAGAAGGCACAGCGATTGACACGGTGTAAATTCCCCTTTCTCGACCACTGACTTGTCAAGCAGTGGATAGATATGAAATCCCCAAGAGGGGAAACTGAAGGACATCAGGACGCAAATCAATCGGCAGGAATGACGAAATCTCTGGAGGCAACAAGCATTGAGTCTCCAAACTTTCCTCTTTCCCTTCCTTTACATCTACATTCCTTATTTGAATCTTGATTATATGATGGTATGAATGTACTCTCATATCATGTTGGACATTCACTTTTAAACTTGCTTAAGCGCGTAACAATGACATTTTCATCAACTGAGTGGTAGCCTTATCAGATTCATTATTTGTCTAATTCTTTGATGCTTTTTCAGTGAACCGACGCGATGCTATTGTCCATCAACGGGCCCACGAGAAACCCCAAGAGGTGATACCGAAGGGCAGGGCAGCAGGGGCGTACTTCAGTCGGAGTGGCCAACACTCCGAAGGGAGCCAGCAGCGAGGCTCCTCAGCGAGGTCCAGCGGCGAGGCCAAGCGGGGCGAGGTGGGGGCGGGGGCGGGCCCCGCCCACGCAGTGGCTGGCCGCTGGGCGGCGGAGGCGGCCCGCAACCCGAGCAGCTCCTCGCTTCGCCTCGCCTCGCCACGCAGCGCCGCCGCCCAGAGATAGCGCATCAGTAAATTAGAGCCGCCCGATTGTTTACATAAGCCGCGGCCGCATTGTCGACGTCCGGATTGAAACGCGCCCGCCCGATCTCCATTAGAGGGCGTTTGTGCGCCCGTCAGCCCAGTCATCGCTCGTCGCCATTGTGACGCGGCGTGGGAGGGAGGCAGGGGGTGAGGGTGGGGGCGGGGAGGCGGCGGAGAAAGCGGCCAAGGGGTGCGAACACGGGTCGGTCTGAGGGCGCTTGTGTGGGGGATGAGGAATGCGGGTGAAGGGTGCGGCGGTGCCCAGATACGGGAGCAGAGTGATCACGTGAGGGGGTAAGGGTGAAAACAGGAAATCGAGTTTGTATGTGGGGGAATGCAAGGATATGCCAGTCATGGGAGAAAGAAATGACCTATAAATTTATGACTCGATAAATCGACAACTCACCCTTCGAATATTTAGTAATCATCAATACTAACCATTAATTAGTATAGATAAATTGCTAAGTGTTTGAATAAAAATTCTGCTTCCAAATTAGGCGAAAACGCTTTTGAGTAAATGAAAAAAAAAACCTGAAGGACTCGCTTTTTCAAAATATTACAGCAAATATGCATTACTACACTCTAATGTGTTTGTTACTGGAAATGATACAACTTACAACATAGGTCGATGACATTGTCGACGGGCGCTGCAAGGTAAGGCGTAAAGAGGCCAGTCGGGATGGTGCATGTGCAACGGGCAGATGAGCTATGGCAGCTGGGGCAGTAAATAAATATCGGAACAGCTCCGTGTAATCAGCTAGTAAATAAGAATATTAATTATCTTCAAATAATAATAATAATAATAATAATAATAATAGTAATGTTATAAAGTTTTTCAATCATTTTGAGAAGTACAATAACACGCGATCCGGTCCGGATGGCCGACATCACTAAGACAGTAGTACCATAGTGGTCCCGGACCAAAGGATCGCGGGTTCGAGTCCCCCTTCAGGCATGGTTGCATTGAGTTCGTCCTTTCACCCCCTATCATCATCATACCGTGTCATCCTCACAGTTACCATACCGTTACACGCAATAGTGGTTACTAATGACCTAGAAGTTGATGCGATCTTAAATGACAAAAAAAACAATAACAAGAAACTCACGACTCATTATTTTCACGAGGCTGAATGAATTCCAAAATCATTCCATAATCTTCATTTAAAACGTATCAAATGAATACCACTCACCTTTTCACACCACTGAACCCAAGTACGATAAATATCAAAGGACGAAACGAGAACGGAGAGAAATGAACAAGTTGATACGCTTTCCGGGTGAGTCGCTATGTTCCGAGTACTTGACCCGGATTCGAACTGCGCTACTCTCCGCAGAAAGGCTGTGATCATTTGCCCTTTCCAATGTTACAGCGCTGGTGGGTCACTGAAAATTAACCCATGGAAATGTTTAGTGGTCAGTCAATTGTTACGAGCACGGAATATTACCCTTTAACGCAGTAAGAGCCATCGTTTGAAATGTGAACAAGGCTTCCTGTATGCCGTGTAGAAGCGACTATTCCTAAGTTGCGGTGGATTGCATACGTGTGGGAGATAAGGTTAAATGGAACATTACAACATAACTCTAGCATTCACACGAATTTCTATCTCCCGAATCTTTCCTATTACTTTTCAAGCGCCTTTGTATCGATTAATATTTTTTTCTTTCTACAAGCAAGATTTGCTTACGCAGCAGAGAGAAAGTACGTAGTATAGAGAAAGTTTTGATAAGCTGCAGAAGAAGCCGGCGATTTTACAACAAAAAAAGCCGCATTGTGGGTCTCTGATACCGAAGTCTACAATTTTTGTGCATATACGTAGTAAATATCTACCTCTAAGACAGTATATAGACAGAATACACGATTTGTAGGCACTTGACACCGAGAAATTGGTTTACGGCAAAATGTCATTATGTCTGTGAACAATTCTAGAGGCTAGCCTGAGGGCCGGATAACCTTCAGAGCTGAATTTCTCCAATCACTTTTGTTGACGTCGAGTCCTTCAAACGTAACTTAGATGTTTGGATTTTGGGCTTCATTTCAAGAAGCCTCACGACTTTAACAAAATATTTTGAAAATTAACTCTAAATTGTTTCTCAAAATTTTTTTCAGACGGAGCAAAGTACGCTTATAAAAATGGCAGAGGTTCAGTTTCCTTTGACCTGACTAAATTTTTGAAAATTGCAAATGTTTCACATCTTTTCGATGACTTTCTACAACTTTAATATTGATTTCTCTTAAGAAATAAATACGTTCATTATGTACAATTGTTTTGAAGTATGAGTAATTTCCACGTAATTTTGTGTAAAAACAAGATAATTTAAAAAAATTAAAAATAGCTCCAAATTTTATCTTTAGTTTTTTTCGGAAAAGAAAAAAAATTTATTATAAAGATGTAACAAGTACGAATTATATTGAGTTTTCCGAAATTTAGAGAATTGCAAATTTTACAAATGAGGCAAGAAAGTACCTGATGTTATGGCACCACTAGTACTACTAGTTAAGTCTAAACTTTGAATATTACTTTGACTTCGTAGTTGATAATTTCACTCCTACTGTAATTTTAATTTTTTGTGATACCTAATTATCTAAAAAATATATTTTTGGCATTTAAGAAATTTATCATTATGATTTAAGCTCTTTGAATTATTTTCTTTAATGTTACATATCTTCTCCAATTGATAGTTTCCTTAAAAGTGTAATCTCGCATAAAAAAGCATACATCAGTATGGAATATTTCGTTCAAATAATTTGATGTGCCGTTTTTAATTTTTAATGTTTAACTAATTTTTGGAGTTGAAAAGTTTATATTTAAAGTCACTACTTGCAATAAGCAAGAGCAGTTGCTCTATTTACACAAATTTAAAAAGACTAACAGTTATCTCTACAACATTATTGTTTTAGGGTAAATTGTGATAAGATTAAATGTTACCAAAAATGTAAATGTTGCAAAAAGAACAACGTAGACATATATGGTAAACTTAAGTAATTATATCTGTACTGTCATGCGATAGAACAAGGTTTGTGTTTCTACGCAATGCTACTTAAAGATTTGCGTTGTATGTGCAGATACTGCACAAATCAAGGAGATATTCCGCAATAGCTATTATAACGTAACCTATGTCAAAGAGGTCGTTTGGAAGAGGATACTCGTGATTAAGACGTGGGAAAGGTCCCGCTTACATGGAACATCTGTTCAAGTTTCGAACATCGTTTAAATCAAGGGATCGGATTACTCCACCTTCAAGGTACTAATTGAGAGCTTTCCTGAGACAAATATGGAAGGCCACGAAGGAAATCTCCTTCAAATCATCTGTGCTTTAGAACCATGAGAGTTTCCGACCTACAGTCACTGCAATTATTCAAAATTTACTGCCGCAGAAGAGAAAGCAAGGACTTGAAAATATGAGATAAATATTTCTTACTCGAAATAAATTACGTGGACTTCATCTTCCTCTTTCTCATCCTACTTACAGTTTTTTAGGATGCTATGCATTTATATTCTTCTATATGAAATTGAACTTTAAATTTCCTTGGGAGCGCGTTATTTATGTTAAGAGAACACCGAATAATTTGTTTGTTTTTTTGGCATTCTAATTTTCATATTGACATAAACTTTCTTATCAAAATCATTATGTGTAGTATATTTTATGACGTAATTTCATATCGAGACTTATTAAGTATCTGAAGCTTCTACCTCTGTTCTAGTTTCGACAGAGTATCGACTCTAGTTGTGAAGTTCAATGAGGCTGCATAACTAGAAGCGACTCTGCTCGTTTCCGAATTCTACTTCGATCTTCTGAAAGTGCCCCTATTATCTTAAAGATATATTCTACGGAAGTTATGTGATTCTTCTTTCCCCTCCCTGTTTTCACTCCATTTTTTAAGAACGGAAGATTATCGGCCCGTTTCGACATTGCCCATCATCCATTATTTAGAAAAACTCACGACGTACAACGAGTACACTACAGTGAGAAGCAGGTTTAAATTATGCGGTAGCATCACAGAAAATAATTCTACAAAACTGTTGTTTTTGATATTGGCATTTTTAATGACGTTCACTAAGCCTGTTGCAATCCTCCAATAATTTTATCGTGGTAACTTCGCATACAGAATACTTTTATATATTCGTTCAAGATTTCAATCTAGTAAAATTAAAATAATATATTGAAGTCGTAATTAAAAATGGAGTATGAGGGACATATTCTAAATATACACAGGCGGATCCATAAGTTCCCTTGCAGCTTAATTCATTGATCAGCGTGCTCGATTTCCATGGCGCAACCCCGAATTCGATTTCCAGTCGGGCAATATTATAGTGTATTCTCCTTGCAATGTCCCAATATATGTTGCTGTATGACGATATTAAAACTCACTTCTCAACACAAAACTCAGGTTGAGAAGACCAAAATACGGTGTAGGGATCTCGTCTTGCTAAACACATGTACCCCTTAACCCATGGCCGAGAGGCCGGGACAGTGCTGGTAGGACCTACCCCTTTCGCGGGGTTTCGCTCCAAGTACACACACATGGGTTGCATAAGTTCCCGGCCTGACCAAAATATCTGTCATGAATGAGAAAACATTCTGAGAACACTAAACTCTTATCTTTAATGGTTGTAATGTTTATAAATTTTGCAGCGGACATCTCAGTCAGTTTTGCGGAGAGCCGTACTACATATGTTGGATGCGGTGCGTGAAATCTCAAGCTGTTTAGCTTCTTCACGACAAAGCCCTTATGCTTTGTAAGCAAATTGCAAAGAATGGTGTGCAGGACTATGGCTTCAAGGAGTGAGACCATTCACACTACAGCCCAGATTGGGAATCCAGTGACGTCTACCAATTATGAAAATTGAAGAAAGATATAGAATTTTCAGATGAGTGCAAGGTGACAAAAACAAAATTTCGAAGAACTTTTTCAAAGGTCAAGAAATGTTAATATACAGATGTGAAAACTAGGTTCGAGTAAAAGAATATAAAGTTCAAAAAGTACGTAATTTTTTCTTTCAAATAAATATAAAGGTAGTGAGGCCGGAGACATACTGAACCAATCACGTATATTTCCGTCAAAATTTGGATATATGCCATTATAATAACAATATGCCTGTATTGATATGGCGAGGCTCGGGCTATCAGGCCCGCTCTTCCGCCTAACCACATGTCTTGAATATAGTGATTAGTCTGAAAACGTAATGTAATCTAAAAAGAATTAAATGTAATGCAATCTACTAGTGGTAAGTTGTTAGAGGAAAGCAAACGTTATTTAAAGCAACTTATAAATACATAACATCAGAGGTTAAATGGACACAATGTTACAATAATATGCCGCATTAGATTCTACATATCTTTCTCTGCACCGTAAGAAAGCGAAAGGAAAAGAGGTTAAGAGCGTAAAGGACTTGAAGGGGCCCGCCCTCGCGCGCTAGAGGGCGCGGGAAGCGCTGGAATCCGCGACCGGCGACCGGCGGACCGCGAGGCCACAGCGCCCATGGCGAGCCCACGCCCACGCCCACGCCCACGCCCTCGTCCCTGCGGCGTCCCTCGACCCGCTGACCCCTCGCCGCCGGCCTCCGGGGAGGAGGAAGAGAGGGCGAAAGAGGACGAAGAGGGAAGCTTGGGGTGTTAATATAGCACCTGCTTTCTCGTCCGTACTTTCACGGGAAATTACGAGAAAAGAACGTAAATGTTTGAAAAATTGTAGATGACCAAATTATACCAACCAAATTATAGAAATATCTAACAAATAAATACCTAATAAAATTTCTAAATTGTAAAAATCTACCTTTAAGAAACAGATTTTATTAAAGGTGAAATCTCTATCCTGGTAACTGTAGCTGTATACAGACACCGAAGAAATGAATTTTTGCAGTATTCGAAAATCAAAGTTTTCAACGAATATGAGACCTGTGCTGTTCACGTAAACATACTTCACACTACCCGATAAAAGAAGTTAAAACAAAAATGAAGCTATTGTTATGAAAATGTCTCAGTGGTATCATGTAAAATACCTCTCAATGTTAAAATATCAATTTCAAATTCAAAGGGCGTGAAATCTGCCAAATCGATTGGGGAATTTTAATTTGCGAGAAAATCGGCTCAACGGTTTAACCGCTACCGTTGTTCATAGACGGATGGACAAACGATGGAACGGACAGACAGTCGTTTTGCGTTATTCGATTTTTCGATATGAAGGACCCACAAAACATGGACTCTGTCTAAACCACGCGTTAAAGGATTTTTTTCTAAATTAGGCAACTGGATTTACCTACTGTTTCGTTACTAGGGCCCTGCAATAGCTGTTCTACCGAAAGTTTGCCACATTTTCGCGAAGCATTACGTATCTTTCTGTACTTTGAAAGCGATAGCAATAAAGAAAGAAAGAGTTTGAAGAACAGGTTGAAAAGTAGAGACAGGACTCCAGGAGAGAGAATAGGAAAATAACAAATCGAGAAGGGTGAAAAATGAAAGGAAAAGAAGAATCTGAGATAAATAAGATGAAAATGAAAGTACTCTACAAATAACTGGAGAATGAATCAAGAAAGGAGAAGAAAGAGGAAAAGCGTTCAAGCTGAGGATGACGAGTTAAAATCTATGAGAGAAGATAGCAACCGGGAGAGCGAACAGGGACAGGTAAATTGAAGAAGGTGTCAGATGAGAAGACGTGGAGAGATAATAAATGGATATGATTTTTGTAGTAGTGTAATTGTTAACAGTAAAAGTTTTTAAATTTTTTAAATTCACTTTTTTGAGTGACGAGACCAGCAACTGATCGAATGAAAGGGGTTTTCAAAAATCACCTTACGTTTCGGGATACGTGCGGATGTAAGGGGACATAGTGGTACGTACACTCAAAGTCAAAATCTAAAAATTGCTTACAATGGAAGAAGCAGAAACGCAGAAATACACGAGTTACTATGAATTACACATCACAGAAAAATATACATTTCTGTGAATTGTAGGATGACGAGAGCGAGATTAACGTCACCAGCATCTCAAAAAAGTCGATTTGATTTTGAGAAAACATGGACTGAACGCGATTGTGCATCACTGCTATGATGTGATAAATACGCAAGTCAATAAATTTCGATTATTTTATTAAGGGGGCAATATCAATTTGGTGCATATGATAGTTAAACATTACAATATAGTTTTACAGTACAAATCTGAAATAGACTTCTCAGTCACTAAATATTTTAATATATAACAAAGTGTTAAACCTTTCTATATTTTATTTCATATATTTAACGTAGAAATGTAATCAAGAGAAAACTGTTGGTTTAGTCACATTGCTCTTAAGGAAGCTATGTGATTATTCTTCTCAGTTTAGCAACAATTGCTTCACAACGTCGAAAGCACTTATCGTCATGGAGAGGCGAGAAACTGTCTTGTCGCAGCAAACGCTCGCAGCGAGTCAATGTACTGTGGCAGATGAGGATCACTATTGAGAGATAATCATTCTAAACGACGTTGTATTCTGTAATAGCGCCCTCAAGTTTCACGTGCAAGCGTCCTCGGATTCATACAACCAGTAATTCGCCTTTTCATTACTATGATTACGTTATAGTACACGTTAGACCTTTGTCCAAGCATCGCACACGATTTCGGCCTCTGCCTCTTCGCATTATACATTCCTCGCACGACTGGCATATCTCTTGTTCAGTCTTTTAATACGCTGAGAGCAGTCACTCTCTTTCGTACACCACTTTCCATTTTACAGTGCGGTAAAGAAGTATGAAACAAAATAATAATATTGCACAATAGAGCTAAGTGTTATACTCATAGTATTAAGCTGCTGTAGTATGTTTAAAATGTAAAAATATATAAATACATGTTTTAACTCTTTTGTGGTCACGTGCATTACTATTGTAGTTCAGTTTTACTGGAGTCGTGGCGACACTGGTCAAAATTTGTGTGCGGAGTTTTTAGCACCTTTCCTAGATCTATTCACCTAAATATTTATCGAATAATAAGATTTAAGTCATTGTTACTGGTCTTGTAATGAGCCCTGGATGTAGCTTGGATTACAATAGCAGCCCACGCGACCACTAGCGCTCCAGTTTCTGACCGAGGAAGTGAACAAGTTCTGAAATTCAGAAGAGGTTGGAAGAGAAGGAAGAATAATTTATTGATGTTTCGGAAGGTGATGGTAAAAGTGATGAAAGAGAATTACTGAAATCTGTTATAAATAGTAAATGAAAACCAAAGGTGAATACTGAAGAGGATGAAATTCCTTACAACGCAAATAATTATTTTGAAAACATTTAAGGAAATATTCAAAATAAATTGACACTTTCGGAGACGATACGCACTTACGTGAATAAAATTGTCTTTTATTAAAAATTAATACAAAAATTAATGTCTAACTCTTGTGAAATATTCACGATT
Organism: Gryllus bimaculatus; assembly: GCA_017312745.1. Taxonomy (NCBI): domain Eukaryota; kingdom Metazoa; phylum Arthropoda; class Insecta; order Orthoptera; family Gryllidae; genus Gryllus; species Gryllus bimaculatus. Next base: position 4,620,215 of record BOPP01000084.1, on the reverse strand, counting down.
TTAAATTAAATAAAATAGAGGTGTCTCCTTAAAAACTTTTAATATTGTCTTATGCATTAGTCTTATGCCCTTCGAAGATCACGTTAGGGTGAGGTTGATAAATCATGTTAGTGTCAACCAATGCGTACATAGAAGATCAGAAATTGGCAACATCAGAAATTTTACCGAAGAAGTAGGAGTAGCTTTCCTCGGAATAATTTATCTTACAGGCGTATCAAAGTCGTTCCTTAAGCGCACAGTAGACATCTGTAAAACTAAAAATACTTTCCTGTATACAATATATGTAAGAAAAGAATAGCACTCAAATGAGCTGCATACATTGTAGACAGAGACAGACAAAAAATCTGTATAAGATACTAATCTTTTGCAGACACCGAAACACATACGGAGTAGAGCCACAATTTTTCAACAATTTTTATTTATTGTACATGAGACAAAATTAGTCGAATGTACTACAATAGAATAAAACAAGACGATTGAAAAACCCACATCAACACACATATTCATTACTATAATTGTTTAAAAGCAAAATGCATGCAACTTCGTGTAGCATTCTATTGCATTTGTAATTTATCAACATTTTAATAAGCAATATAAAATGTTGTAACTGGTCACTTATTTAAATGTCATACCTGTTAAATATTAAAAAATTATAATTAAAATTAACAAAATAAAGTAAACTCTTTTAATTGAATACTATTGTAATTCACTCGACCACTACCGTTACGATTTTGAACTCGACTGTTGAAAGTTTAATAACATATTTAAGTATCCTTTCATTTAATCCTAATTTTTTGTGCATGTCTGAATCATCTCAGAATTGAATTTAGAGAGGTTATTTTGATGTCTTGGTTTAAAATAAAGAAAAATCACAGCGACGAGTAATCAGTAAATATATTAAATATGTCAAAAGTGTTTACTTCAATCTACCACTTTGTTTCAAATAAATTGTAAAAAGTATACAACAAAACACATACATGCACATCTCTTCGTACAGAGGGAGAGTTAAATGCTTACGTGGAAGTAGCATTCATCACCATATTGTGACAAGGCACATTATATAACGGAAAGCTACTCTTACGTAATTTCATGATTGTGGTTGCAGGTATTAAGCAGAGAAAACCATTCATTAGCGCATCATTTGACGGGGCTGCTTTTCCTGACAAATGATTACGCTTATACTCCCCGAAAACTGTTGTGTCATGCAGCGGGTCTCCAAGCAATGAATAAATTACGACGAGTTTGCTTCTGCTCGGTAGACGAGGGTGAAGCCCACTTTAACGATAATTAGTCCCACCCATGCCTCTTAATCTGCTCCTCTTATACTCTCTATCTATGAAAATTATTAAATGGAAATGAGGTGTCCTCAATTGATAATAGTAATTTGTTCGGTTGTAATAAAAAGTAACCTGTGAGTGAGTAGAAAATGTCTCTTTTAGGGATGCACGTGTCGTTTTACAAGTTTGAAAATCATTCAGTGTTATTCAACAAATTGCAATACTTCCAATTTGAGAAGATTAATTAATATATTTTAAAGTAGAAATTATAGTTCTTACAATTAGAGAGAAATAGTAACACTTATTTTGAATGTAAAATTCAACATACCGCTGCTGTTGAGTACATATAATAGTACCGAATGGAAATGGATAACGAAAAGGATAATTATTATTATCAGACAAAATGTAATATATCTTATTTTTACGACTGTTCGTATTAACAGACGAGTTTACAGAAAATGCTTTGCAATCATTTGAGCGCTCATCGTTAACACTTCAAAAGGAATAATGATGGTTTTCGCCTCGTTATCGAGGGTCGCACTTTTCAATATCCGATGGATATTTCAAAAATACAAGAGTAAAGTAAACATCTAAATCGCTACAATTATTAACAAAATTTATGTTCAACCATGCTTATATTTCTACATAATCCCAAGTTGCCTTATCTGTGAACATGCGTTTGGCTTGATGACTTGCATAGAAAGAAGAATTATTCCTCTATACCAGTTAGGACTGCTTTAACAGTCATCCATTATCCACTTCTTCAATTAGTTGGCAAAGTTTTCTTTTCCATTGGAATGTCTTCAAAAATACAGATTTAAAGCAAGATTACAATATGTGTTTTCTACCCTTGTAAAAATACATGGTGATTTAGAAACAAAATATTATGTTGTTGTATATTTTTACCAATTTAAGGTCGCTTTTCAACTCTAAGTTTATATAGCCACCACTGCAACGTGGGGGGGGGGGAGGTAACGGTAACGGTATATGGACATGCACAAACTTCCACGCCTCAGACGGGATTCGAACCCGCAACCATTCAAGCACGAGGCAGCTGCGACTCTTAGCCTCAGCGACCTCGAATATCCAGGCCGACAAATACTATTTTTATTTACAGACATTCCTTAAATACACAATCTTGACACACAAACAATGTAAAGAAAGGTATTGTCATTCTCCGGGAAAAACTTTCTATACAACTTAAAGATACAAGTGATTGGCACAACAACTGATTATGAGAAATAAATATTTTAGTTATCGCAAAAACATCCCTGAAAGAATAATATTAACATTGCCAAACACAATTGTTAACAATGTTGAGCTACATCAACATGTACATACGGGAATGCTTTTTTTTTTCATGTTAAAGCTACAGCTAGGACGTCAATATTGTGCTTTAAAACACTTCTCTTCAGGAAACAAGCCGCTTCTGGCTAGTCGTAAGAAAGCTATTTCTTTCTTATTCCCTATTGTAGAGGATAAGAAGGCTTAATACAAGACGTCTGAGGACCAGTTCCACTTTTGAAAATCAACCTAATCACCCACTTACTGTGAAGAAACGCTATTAACCGGAGAGCTGGAAGAACTTCAAAGCGTGCTTGTAAAAGACCAAAAAGCTCTTTCTCGACCATTCTGTTCCATGAGTTGCAATCACCGCAAGTCCTTGAACCAGGGATGTCCAGATTTGTAGAAACCACAACATTTTAAAATCAAATATTTCTATATCATTTATCATCTTACGATTCAAAGCGCAAGACGAGAAACCATGCCTCTTTTGTAACCCAAAAAATGCATAAAGAAATTTTCTCAGTAATTTATTTTTACTTTGGGGACAGAACTGTTCTATTTTCTCTTTAATTCCATCTGTACCTGTACAGTAAAAAAATTAAAACAGTTTCAAAATTCTTGTTACATTCGACATTTCGCGAATCTCAAACCTTTGTTAGTTTGGCTAAGCAAAATATCACATCCTTTCGGGGCTAACTACCCGTACCCGCTCACATGCACTAAACATACAACAGCCATGACCACTAACAGATGATAATGCCTGTTCGGGGAACAAAGAGTAATATGTGCCCATGTCCAATATTTAGCAACGTGCAAATAAAAAGAAATTCAGTATACCTCACTAATCCAACCATTCCAATGATTTGCACTGCGAAACCCAATCTCTGAAACACATTTTTCTTAACAGATCTTAAGAAAATTTTCAAGTTTTTCATTACACTATAGCCGTTTTCCACGCATTACATTGAAGAAAATGCAATTGATGATGTGTAACAATCCAATGATGTTAACCTTTGACTTCAAGATTATTTTTTATGTTGGGTCATTATAAAACCCGAACCATTCGCTAATCCGAAAGAATCCAAAAGATTCCGAATTCGAAGAAAATAAAGAAGAAAGTAAGAAGGAAAGTAAGGCAAAAGAAATAAAGAACACTATTACTGAATTGCTATTACGGAGAAAATTTGCCCGGTGAAACGATCAGTGTTTATATTATCTCTGATTAACAATATACTTTCAATCTCGGTTCTTTCCTGGTTTCTTATTTGTATGTCCTTTCAACTTAATTATGCCTTATTTTACTGCCGGAGCTCTGTTCATCGGGTCTGTTCTTCCTCCTGACTATCGCTTTCTAGCGGTGTATAACTCGCCTTAGTTCAGTGGCTTCTTTTGGACTTGGGGATCTTTTACAAGCAGAAAATCTACAACATAGACTTCGGGTTTTACTTCCCTCCTAAGGAAGGCGTACGTAGGAATTTTTTACTCACAAGAATCCACGCTTCGGATCAGATTTGAACTCTCCGATACGCTAACCGGTGCAGCAACGAAGACGCAGTAAGTAAATCACCGTTTTCGTTGGGGTGACTCGAAGCTCCTATTTAGGGAGCGGGAAGAAAAAAACAATACGTAACGAGGTCATTGGAGCCAGTTTTACAACTCGAATATACTTAAAAGAAAGTACAGAGCAAAAAAGAAAAACGGAAGTAAAAATAACTGCAACAACACAAAAGGGTATATCGGTGGAATTCGAACTTTCAATAACCTGAATTTCTGAATTGTATACAATCTTCTGATCTCATCTCTTCTATCAAATGAGCTTCATCACTATCTCTTGCAATGTCATCGGACGTTCGATTGTTTTCCGACCTACGAAAGCGATCTTTTAGAGTAATTCTTCTAAAACGAACGGGACCCTTTATATCTTAATAGCGGTTAGCAGCTGCAAATGTTGTGAAATCCGCTTCTCCGCCAAACGTTTGTTTGTTTCGTGCGTGCTTAAGCGGCCCGTCCTTTGCCCACCGTCGCCCCAAGCCAACGGCGCCGGCTGTCGCGGGCGCTCGAAGGCTGCTACCTCTTCTCTGGAGGCGCTGCGAGGTAGAAGGGCGCCGAGTGAAGCTCGCGAGCGCCGTTTCGCGCAAGCGCCTTGACATTGCCCGCGGCGCCCCGCGGGGGAGGCTGCACGCACGCACGCACGCTCACCTCGGCGCCGGGTGGTGCGTGCCGCGCCCAATTACGCGCTCGCTGAATGTCGGTCGCCCGCGCAACAATGAACCTTCCCCGCGGCGGCGCCATTACCGCCCCACAATGTGCAGGGACGCCGCACGGTGTCTTTGGTGGGGAAGGGGTTTGAATGAGATGATGCGTTGAGATTGGAAGTCCGAAGTGCCACGCCTATTATTATTATTATTATTATTATTATTATTATTATTATTATTATTATATTATTATTATTATTATTATTACTATTATTATTACATTACTCAATTTACTTCTTCTTCTTCTGCACTTCGAGGACGAGGCGGCTGCCTGATATTTATTCACCTATCGAACCATCTTCTTCGTAGTCTTCCTGTTGAGTTGTGCTGTATCACGTGTTTAGGTAACCGATTTTGCTTCATTCTTTTTAAATGTTTTTCCATTTATCTCAAATCTTGCCAATGTAATCCTTTAGTTTTGTGTTGCATTTTCATTCCAGGTAGGTTCATGTTACAAGAACTACTTTTTCGGTTGTCTCCGCTTTTGATAAGTTTTTCTCTTTTCGGAACTTCTTTTATAACTGTATTTTGTCTCTCTTCTCGACAAAAGTTTGCTTTCCCTCATTTTTGTCTTCTTTAATAATAACTTCTAACTTTCAGTATAATAATTTATATTCATGACTATTCTGTTATAAAGGAATATTCAATTATTCGAAGAGTAGATACCGATAATGTGTGATAAATTATGACGATGCAAAGGAAAGATAAGATGTAGGAGAATTGAAAGTACCTGAAAACGTCTTAGAATCCACGTCATCCATGAAAAATTCACTTAAAGGAATCACGATTTCGTAAGTGCTCGTATTCAAGAGTAGAAAACTAGCGATCTTACGGATCCTCTATGGATTATTTACTATTCTTGGTCGAATGTATTTTTTGGGGTCATTTTCTTATTAGATACGTATAATTTTTTGTTAATTGTGGCACCAAATACATTCAAATTACATTTAGATATTGTGTACGTCATCGACATATTTGCAGTTTCTTCTCAATATAAATCTTAGCACTTTCATTTCATACTCTATCCCATTCTATTACGTCAAAAGAGTTTCTACCTCGTGTTAAAAGTCTGAATTTATTGCTGATGTATGATACTTTAGGTTATAATTCAAGAACATGTAGCAATTATGGCGTCATGATATTCATAAGAATATGATTTTAATTTTTGGAGAACAAAAATAGATTTTATTAACTAATTGTATTGTTTATTTTCTTGCTCCTCCAGATTAAGATGTTGCAACCTTTTTTGTTATTTCGTTTTTCCTCTTTACGAGACACGTTTATTTCCTAAAGGGACTCACTGTTTGTTGCTTCCTTCTGGATAAGAGATCCCTGTCGAGATTTTTTGAATCAATGGAATTGGCTACATGAAGCATAGTGATCAACACATCACTCATCATGGAGACTGGGGATATTAAAAAATTGTTCGTGCTCGAATCATGGTTCGTATTCTGAGATGCTGCTCTCCTATTCTTCTAAATCAGGTAAACCACATATTGGAGAAGTCGGTCTACAAATTCAATTCCGAAACGTACTACAAGCTGTTGGGATGATAGACGTCAAGAAATGATCGACCCTTTGTCGTCATTGAAGGCGGGACATCCCAATTACTTCTAGTCTCGAACAGTAACGCGTTGCCTGTACGCTCGGAAAAAAAAGAAAAAAACTACCGATTAGAGCAGCCAGTCGTTGGAATTATTCTCTAATGAGTGGTTGAATTCAACCCAGCTGAGAATGTAGTAACGAAAATCCGCCATCGCCGGGATTCGAACCCTTGGACCTCCTGATCAGCGACGCTGCAGAGATAACAAGGTATTGGAGATGCTCGTAGATCATGAAGACGCAGATTCGCCCCCGAATCAGCTTCTTTTGGTCGTTTTTCCTCTCCTCTTCCTCCGAGGCGGAGCAGCCTTCGGTCCCTTTCTTTGCGGCAGCGGCCGCCGCCGCCCGGACAATAAGATTTCTCCTCTTTTTGCCGCAGCCTCGGCGAGGTGCCTAGAGAGACGATCCAGGGCACAAAGGCCAAAGAAAAATAAGAGGTTCCGCGGACTAAAGGATGTGCAAAATGAGAATCTGAAAAAGTTAATTAACTTGAGAATAAAATAAATACGATTAACGTCCGTTTCTTCAGGTTTGTTCGTGATTGTCAAAAATACAGGTTTTTTTCTCTTTGTCTTTGAATTTTCGCTACTCTCATTGTTGTGATAGAAATAATAGGTATAGATTGAAAGAATAGGTATGTTTTGCAAAATGACGTTTTTATACAGTGAAGAATAGAAGCTATTTAAAAAGAATTGTTTAATTTCACTTCTCTTTTCTCTACGTACTATATTAATTTGCAGTTTCAATAACATTACAGAATTAATGCCAATACAAATATTTTATTTCTACTTTATTAATATTTAACGTAATTATTTATTTTGTTGCATACTGTGCCAAAAATGTGTAATTGTCACTGTATAATCAATTATAAATGACAAAATGAGATTTTCATATATATGAATATTCACATGACATTTGACAATCAGATTCATTTCTTTATTTAAAATTCTGTGGGAGACGGATTCAATATATTTTTGTGAAGAAAAAAGAGAAAAACAAACAAGATTTTTAATTATATATGTTAAGTATTTAATCGTGTGATAAGGCTTGATGAAACTTTTTCTGAGACAAAGACAGTTGTTGAAAACAAGCTACAAATTAATCACGACAATTACGTATTATGAGGTGACAATAACACTGCGTTGTTAATATTTATCATTGTCTTGAGTACGATATTTGAGGAACAAGAAGCATTGCAGGACGAGTGGCTCCTTTCTCTAGATTTTACGAACGTGGCCTCGACTTATAGCAAGTACCGCGCCCACTGAGATCCGGCTGAACATAGCGAAAGGGGGAGGAAAGTTCAGTGGAGCATTTCGTTCCTATTGTGGTTCGCTATCTCCGTCGCTGACATGTTCCAATGGGCTTCTTTCTCGACTCCTCCCACAGGAAAATGGTACAAGAACGGCGCCTTCTGTCCCAAGGCAAAACAGTTCAGACCAAATGCTACGAAGAATGATTGTGAGGTCTGTGAGAACAGTAGGTGAAATCGAAGCGACTGAGGAATAGTAGTTTAAGCGCTCTCAAATATATCACTGTCTTGAAGACTGGGGACAAATAGGACATTAAGTAAACAAATAAATAGATGGAAGAATGACAACAGGAATAAAAAAGAAGTAAATACTTCACAATAGCAAATTAATCAACCAACAAAAAGTTATCCGATTTTTTTCGCAAATCATTAATGCAAATCTACTAGATTCTACTAGATTCATTCAATGAGTTTGAAAACATTGGCACCTAAATAGTTTAACGCACCTTGGCAACGATGTTTGTTACAGCCATGTTGTACCAAGATTTGAAGTATATTTTACACAGTACTGCAATATACTCCAATACTCTGCGTGGTTGTGAAGGATCCTACTGTTCCGCTTACTTTACAATTACTGCCAACGTCATCGCCACCGCCGTACCACTACCGCAACCACCACAGCCACCGCCACTTCTACCGTCACCGTAGCAGTTGCTACCACAGAAACGTATTGTTAGCCTTCCTTCCATCCAATTTAGTACTGTACATAATGGCTAGTTTTGGAGTACATTATTGTATAGTGTACAATGTACTGCAAAACTATGTACAACAAGACTTCAGTAATGAATTGGCTGAACAGCACAGCTAGTAAATTGGGCGATAAGAGGACAAAGATTGTTTCGATGCTGGCAGTAAAAATGGCGGTGAGGATAGCGGCTGAGCGATGGTGGCTGTGGGGTTGGCAACGGCTCGGGGAAAATATTAACAGGAAAACAATTATTTACTGGATCAGAAAATACGGTGCCATTCACAGCCACGAAGAGCCAAACAGGAGTGGCAGCAGCGGCGGGTCTGCAGTGGCCGGTCTCCTCGGAACCAATGGTAACGGCGCGGTCCGACGGGGGGCAGGGCGCCGCCGGCGTTTGGGCATCACGCTGCAGCGAGGAAAGTTGCTCTCTGCGCTGGCCCTCGCGCTCCGGTTCCGCATAGCATCGCACAAGAAGAAACGTTTACGCCGCCACGCAACGTAACGCGAGGGCGGGCCGCGGGCGGGGCGGGGCGGGGCAGGTTGGGGGCGGGGGTCACAGGCTTCGGGTGTGGGCCGCTCTTCAGGATCTCTTCTGCCGCCGCCATCTTCTACGCCGTCGGCACCGGTGCCGCCGACTGCTGTTATCCACATTCGTGATTTGGTGCAGACAACGGGAATTGTTCAAGAACAAATTCTTTAAAAAAAATTAAGTAAAAAATTAATAGATGTAGAGATTTATCATAGGTAATATGAGGTGTCAATATAAAATACTTTATAAGAAGTAATATTGTAAATTTTTCATACCTTCTCCCCTCTTGCTTTTTATCTGTTAATTTCCAATGCACGAGAGGTATTTAATTAGGTTATTCCACAAATTAAATTATCTATCAAAGTTTCGGAATGCGTCAAATATTAATTATATTAATGACATATGTATCTTCAGTGCACACAGCTTCCTACAACTGATGCATTACAGCTTATGCTTGGCGAGATAGAAGGAAGTAGGAAGAAAAACAGGACTTTTCGATGTCATGTTATAAATATGAATTTAAAAATATAGTGAAGTGCTTTACTCATACCAGCATTTGCAAATAAATCAATTGTATACAACGTCTCCCTCAAAACTCCCGAAAGACGCAAGTCGACGGCAAATAAAATATATTAAAAATAAAATAAAAATCTAGGTTAGAAAAGGTAACACTTTCATAGATGCACCGTCCTGACTAGTACTCCTCATACGCCTCCACAACCGCCGTCGGTGTTAATTTCGTGAGCCGAACAGCCTCGCTAAGCCTGCGTGGCCGCGTGTGCTCCGGCGCGCTTCGCAGAGGGCGTTCAAACGCCGCCGCCGCGGGCGGGGCGCGCGAGGCGCGATGTTTAGAAAGGCGGAGGGCGGGCGAGGAGCTGTCGAAGGTGCCTTAAAAATGTATGGCCCTGGCGCGCGAGGTGGGGCTGCCAAGGGAGAACGTCGCTCCTCCCAAACGCAGATCTGGAGATGCTTGTCGGAGATTGCGGATTCGTTTGAGCGTAAACTTGCCACTATCGAAGGTTTTTTTTAAAATTCCAGCTATTGATCTGCATCTTTCTTTTCATTTCACGCAATTTTAATAGGATTTTTGTGGTTTTTGATATTAAATAACAAATTTTACAAAGGTTTGTTCATTAGGGGAAATGGATATGATGAATATAGTTTAAAGTAATAAAGTATTGTGAAAATAATGTTGTCACCACAAAAATGTAAATAGATCATTATCATTTTTAATCGATAAATCGATTTTTTGCATTAGCAATAATGATTTCTTACAACTGAGCCTAAATATAAATTTCTATTGCATGGTCAAAAATTCTTTGTTGTTCATTGCCTAGAATTCTATGATAAAAATGCAAAAATATATGATTTCCCTTTCTCCCAAATACCGCAAATTTAGTTGCGGTTGGAAGTACAACAATGACAAAATGGTCGTCTCAATTTTATTCATTTGTTACATTAACGTAAGTTGCTTTCCTACTGCTATATTTCAGCAAGTCACTGTGATTTTTCTACCTGTTTCTATACTGTAGTAAGCAGTCTGAAATAAATTGGGATAATATTTCAATTGCTACTCACAGAGAACGATCTATTTTCGGACAATATTTATGAAGTAACGAAATAAACGCTGTAGAACAGAATATGAAGCAGCCCGGTCGTTTGTTCTAGTCACTCTCCCTCACTGTCCATTCTCCAGATACAATAAGATAGCGCTGTGCGTGGACGTGAGCTCCGCCCCGTGACATCAGCCAGTTCGCGCGCGCCCCAAGAGACAGGCGGAGAGCCGGTGAATGAGAGATGAAGTCGACAGGTGGGGCTGGCAGGGGGCGTGGCCGTCCCCGACGCAACCCCGCGCAAGCACACACACACACACACACATTCGCCCTCGCTCGCGCCCTCGGCCCCGATCCGGCGACCCCGCTGCACGCAACAATTTCACGGAGTTTTTGCTCCACCCCAGGCCAACGCGGAACCCTTCATCGTCCGGCTCCACCATGGAAGGCAACTCGCCACCCGCTTGTCCTGGCTTTTCCTGGCATTGTCTGCAGATATATTCGTTTCCCTCGTTTTTGCTGTTCTCTTTGACACTTCTCACGTCTTATGCATTATCTTTGTATTTTCTGTACTAGTTACATTTATATGTGATGAAGCAATATTTTAAAATGCAGGTTTTGTGTGCCAAAAAGATCAAAGCAGGTAAATATACACGAACTAGTGGTGCTAAAACAGCACGTACTTTCCCGCGCGTATTTTCATGCAAATCCGTGAAAAAATTATAGAAAACTTGTTCATTATTTTAAAATATAACTTTAACTAAAAAAATGTATTAGAAGAAAAATATCTATCTTCATAATTGTAGTTGTAAGAAGACGCCGAAACTATTTTGAATTTTTGCAAGTTTCGAAAAATCAGAGAATTGTTAATGAAAATGAGACCTGCACCTTACTCTTAATCGCCTTTCACGCTATCCAACTACAAAATTTGATCAAAAACGATGGAGCCATTTGTTTGAAAATGTCCCAGAGAATTCATGAAAGGTTCGCCTCAAAATTAAAATATCGGTTTCTGGTATAAATGGTTATGGTTATTTTGGTATAAATTGGATGAGAGTTTACCCGCTTGCGTTGAATTGTTCACAGATGAACAGACAGACGGTCAGATGTTTTGCCGTCATTCGATTTTTCGGTATCAAAGACACAGCTAGATTCTAGCTACACCTCATGTTAGAGAATTTTTTCTTAATTTAGCATTTGGCTTCATCCACTTTTTCGTTACTAGAGACCTGTAATAAGATTTTTGTGCCGAAAAGGTGCCGTTTTCTTGCCCAGCATTACGTCACTTTCACTCTACTGCGTAAGCAGTAGTAAGAAAGTAAAATTGAGAGAAGATGTATGTAATTAGCAATATATTTCGAGAAGAAAACCATGTTGAATCTGAAACAAAGAAAAAACTTACAGAATAACAGCTGCAATCTGTGAATTACCTATGAACCTAATATAAATTGGAAACATATGTTTTATTGTGTCCAAAAAAAAAAAAAGAATGCCAATGATCTATCATCTGATGAGAAAATGTTTGTTCATTTGATGAGATAATTTTATTAACTTTAAATGTCTTATGATCTCCATTAATAAAGGAAGTCATTTTTAAATAGTGTGGGAACTTCCAAAATTATAATTAAAGTAATCATTAAATCCTTAAAAAACGTTCAAACTAAATTAAAAATGTACTGTATATATTAAGCTATGTAAACATGTATTCAACAATTTAGGATCAGTTTAATCCGATTATTTCCAGATAACGGCGTTTCCAGGTCTAAGCCCCGTTTTTGTTATCCACGCCTTGAGATAAAGTAGACATGTGGTGAGCATGACGTATTCCCTTCACCGTATCTAGAACACATGGCCTGGATGAGCTTTCTATAATCATCCAACAGTATAAACTAAGACGACTAATGGAAAACTGCAGCTGAAATTTGGCTTTGGCAGGGAACCAAACCCGGGACCGCACCAAGGAAAGCTAACACGCTCTCTATTACACACGGGGGTGTCAATTAATCTAATAATATTTAATATTAGAGTATTAATTAATCTATGAATGGAGATAGTTTATGATTTTATAGACATTTAATTATTTATTTTATTCTTCCCCAGGTTGGGTAGCCATATGTGATGTTTTACGATTTTACTAAATTAATTTGACTATGTTGCTCAGTTAATATTACGTTTATAACAATATTAATTAATTTTGCTACTTCAAACATTACATTGACTTTACAAATCTGTGTTCGACATATAATTCTTAACCTTCTTATTTGACTATTATATGTGGACGTGTGATTCTGTACGGAAAAGCAAATCGTGGAAGTTCTGCAGTATTATTCAGTTATTAAAAAATTGATGGCAACTTCTACAAACTATCAGACTTTCTACTTTATTTGATAATAAATAATTAACATTTATTCTGCAGATTTACATTTTTTAGTATTTGAGCTCATTAATGATTTGAATTATATTTAATTTTTATATTCACAAATTTTGTACGGCATTTCTTGTATAAATGTTCGTATTTTACCGAAATATCTTCCACGCCGGTATTAAAGATATCTTCTGTCCGTATGCCGACGGTGGGATGTCCTCCTGCTATCGTTGTAAATTCTAGCAGCGGGAGAAATTTGTAACGTTCCCCGAAAATCATAACTGTTTGATAATAATATTCTATAACCCGATCTACTCAACTAATGCAGGCCGCGAACGCAACATTCCCTTCCCGCGCCTGGGACGAAGCGCCTACTCGCAATTGCCTGTATTTTTATGTAACTTAAAACAATTTTTAATGTTCAGTTACGAATCTATTCTGCGCTAATTCCCCACCTACGAAGGCTATTTTACATGAATCCTCAAAATCACAAATTACAATACAAGCTGAGAATGTTACCCTAAACATATCACCGGTTTCTTAACATCAAAATGTTACCCAGCCTAAACCTGCAAAATTAGCAGCGTCCGATTCGGTTGTCGACAAGAGAAAGCTTGTCCCATCCTAAATAAACCGGACTGGCAGAACCTTGATTTTCAACGCTGTCTTGTAATTTATTCAATATTTTGTCCCGGCGCCTTACTTTGCACAAGAATATAGCTTTCAGACTCGAGCACAGAATACAAAGTTTTTTGATACGTACGTTGTCCTGACGACGAGTATTCCTTGATCTACACTGTTGGTATGCATCCGATTCTAAAGTAAACATAGGTTTGATGCATATTTCGCTTTATTAAATGCCTTGAGGGGTATTTCTGATATGTCACAGAATATACAGACTTTACCCACATGATTAATTTCTAAATCAACTAATCAATCCAAGCAATTAACAACCAAATCCGCTATCAAGAGAAACAAAATCAAATTACCATACTATAAACAATTCCATTCCAATAGTGATCGTCCGTTTCCTACAATATCCTATATTTTTTACTCATATCATTCCCCGCTGACCAGTTCCGTTTACCAATTTTCCGCCAGTGCAATCAGTGCTTTCGTCACCGCCGGCAGGCGCGTCTCTGCAATTGACTCCGCCGCCTCCGGAGCAGCGAGTCCCTTGGGAGAGGTCCGAGCGCGCGACCTGCGACCTCCGCCCCCGCCTCGTTGGAAAGTGGCCGCGCCGCCTCCGAGAGTGCAGCCTCCCGGAGCACCTGCGACCCGCGCCTCCCAAGGTGCTTCACGTCCCGCGCCGCTTGGAACACCTGTTCCGCCAGACGAGATTGCCAGCCTCTCGCGCGTTGCACTCAATGCCATGTGGCAGAGGCGTGGTGATGTTAGAGACTGACTTCGTGCTTTGTTTACGATTAGACATTGCATAGACATTATGGCCTGGTGATGTTAGTCTCAGGTGTAATTGACTTTGTGCTTTGTTTACGATTAGACATTGCTTAGACATTACGGCCTGGTGATTTCAGTCACAGGTGAGACTGACTTCGTACGTTGTTTATGATTAGACATTGCTTAGACATTATGGCCTGGTGATGTCAGTCACAGGAGAGACTGACTTCGTGCTTTGTTTACGATTAGACATTGCTTAGACATTATGGCCTGGTGATATCAGTCACAGGTGAGACTGACTTTGTGCTTTGTTTACGATTAGACATTGCTTAGACATTATAGCCTGGTTTTTTCAGTCACAGGTGAGACTGACTTCGTACGTTGTTTACGATCAGACATTATGGCCGGGTGATGTCAGTCACAGATGAGACTGACTTCATGTTTTGTTTATGATTCATTGTTGAAACCACAGATGAAACTGACTTGATGTCTTGTTTACAATTACTTGTTTATGGTCACAAATGCGAATGACCTTGTATATTATTGGAACGATTGATAGTATTATAGTTATTAAAGTCAACAAAGCGATAAACAAGTTTATCAGACGTGGCAGAACAGTGAAAACCGAGACGTTAGACGTGGTATATGATTGAAAACCGAGCCTGATATTTGAGTTTATCGGCCGTGTGTAGTTCAATAGTTTTCGTAATTTCATCTTCTTACAATACAAAAACCAAGATGTAAGCAAGAAATGTAATTTCCTGTGCACTTATTCGGAATCTTTAGTTACAAACAACTCCTTTGTTTCGATGGATCATACCTAACGGTGGGCAGATATATCTTTTATGGACGCTAACCGTTTGGAGTAGCATCCATTTTTCTGGTTGTGTTAACAATACCGTATTACTAAAAATATTTCATGGCAATAACAATAAGGAATATAATGTTTTACAAAATCTACATAAACATTGGGGTAGAGCAAAAGCAATGAAATGTTCTCAAGCAAATAGGTGTTTTGTTTTCATCCCCAGTTTTAAACCGTACCTGTTCCCTTCCAAAGTCGAAACTATTTTAATTATCCCTGAAAGGATTGGGAATTTTCTCATATTCTATGATCATACTTTACTATAATTTTTTTTAAAAAATAAGAGATACATATTTATACATTACATACATGTACATATGTACACATTATGTACAGTGAGTTGTGCTCTTTGAATATTTCATAATTTTAAAACAGGAAAAACGGAACCATATATTTTACTATATATTAATTTTCTTCTCAAACAATGTTTCTTTTCACTTTCGTTATAACTAAATACTCAGCGAAATTCGTAAATAACCATTGTAATAATAAAGGATAAAATGTAACCGACAATATTCACCGATTTTGCATCCTTTCCTCCCCAACCACCCAGCTATTCAATTACGGTATTTCCTATGCAATCAGATTCTTTCTTTTCTCTGCGACTATCTCCTAAAGTGCAAACCCTCGTTACCTCAAGATTCGTTGATCCCTATGCAGTCCTACGCAAGCAAATTCTTCTAGAATATTCCGAGTCCGCGTCCCCGCACTGTCTGTGGGCGCACTACGCAATCAATTGCGCGCGGTCCGGCTGCACCTCGCGCCTTTTGTGCGGCGTCGCCTTTGTGGCGGCGTCGTTATCTCCGCGCGGCACTCGGACGTCCTAACGACCTCGCCCTCCCCGGCGCCTGCGGGTCCCATCACGCCCTCCCCCCCCCCTCCAGAGCCGGCTTTCCGCGCTCGTCTTCACTTCGCGCAGGGTATACTATATCTTACGGTATCCAAACGTTTAGATTTCAGAAATAAAGATTCAGAATTATAAGCAAATGTCATCCAACCAATATCTGTAAACCTGTTTTCACTGAGCTCGAGATATTGCCACTTCCTTGTCTATTTAGTTACGAATAAGGGATGTTTGTTAAAACTGACTTACTTAACGAAGAGAACATATTTGCATGAAATCATGCAGTAGTGATATTTATAATTACAACATCTGGTGCAGGAATCACGTATACCAGGTGTCAGTATCATATGCTCACTGAAAGAAATCCTCATGTAATACATATACGTTACGTTACAAAAAATTACCTCAGGAGATTAAACAACGAAAGTCGATACACAACCTAATTTATTTTAACAAAGGAATATAATGCATTAGTTTGCATTTATATCTTATAATTTTAAAAATACTGATTATATCGTAACGAGTAATGTACCTTAGCTTCTGGGTCAATGATTCCTATATCAATTACATTTTTGGCTTGTTTCCCTGGTCCATTGAGTGAATGTTGATATAACCCCTTGTTTTGTTTCTGGAAATAAATGTAGCTTCACTATGCGCACGTTTTGGTGAGCTCTTCTTTGGGTACGTGTGGTAAGAGTAGAGCTTAGGTAATGGATTACTATTTAGTTAGCAACACTAAACTATCAAATCTGAAGTTATTTTATCGATGCAAATATGTTTTCTATAATTTCGGAGGGAAATGCCTAGTATTAAAATATAACCTCGCTTTGTTGGGACTTTTATTCATCAGTCAACTATTTTCAATTTAAAGGTGTCAATTAATCATATGACAAGAAAACATGTCATATAATACCTCTACTTTACACGTCCCATACACTGTTTACTGTTCTTGACCATAAATTAATCAAATCAAACCAAAGTACAGCTAGTGGTTGATCACTCGAATTAGACATTCAGTGGAATCGGGGGAAGAGGAGGGGGGTTGATTGGTCGAAGAAACGAAATGTGAGTTGAAAAAATCCATGAGATATTTTGGAATATACTGATTGAGTAACGGGATGAAATTTTTGCAATAAAGGTGTGTAAATGAGAATGTATTAGAAAATGGGAAATTAAAAGTGTGCAAGATTGTTAAAAAAGGTGGGATAGTGGTGGACACATGATTTTTTCCTTCTCATAAAATTTCACGTATACTAACGTACACACAATGGCCCATTGCTGCAAAGTGCCAAATAAATTATGTTCTCTTACAAGAAGAATTGTAGAAAGTACTCTAAGTTTTTTCTCGTACTCAAATATTATTTATGAACCATAACTTCTCATCTTATCTAAACTCTTTCTTCCACATATCAAAACTTCTTAGATTTGTACTCTTCTAGTATTTTAACATTTGAATATAATGTTTAATATGAAGTATGAAGTGACAACTTATTCACTAAAATCACCATCTTCACTTTAGTACATGATCATTAATACTTGGACATCATTGGATTGGTCATTGACATTTAGGTATATAATCAGTGGATGGAATCCAACTAAATGCTAAAATGTTTATATAGAATAAACATATGTTTAGGTGTTAGCCTTTTAATTTTCACTTAGTGAGGAGAGTGCCTGAATAAGTGTCAAAACCTTTGTTTATGTTTATGAGAGTATGAACATTATACATAAGTTTCCTGGTGACGATCGCAAAAGAAAATGAAGAATCCTGCAATCTTTATTAGCACATTATCCATCGCAAGAGAGCCCAGTTTCGTAGAAATGTTCTACATTGTACTTCAGGACGTTCTATTGCTGCCCATTTTCCCTAAGAATACATTTCAGAGTCTCATTTCGCGCATCACCACACTCACCTCTGCTCACACTCATCTTGCCCCCCTCTGCGCCGCGCGGGAGTCCCCGCTGTGGCGTCTGATGAATCATCGTTGGCGAGGTCCACCCGGCGCGCCCAAGCAGCTAGGGCGGAGCGCGGAAAGGGGGCGGGGCGACTGGGGGCAGGGTGCGTGAGGGCGGGCAGGGCGGGGGTCAGGGAGAGGCGGGAGAGGAGGGGCAGCGGAGAAGGAATGGAGAGAAACAGGATATGGATGTGCGGAGGCGGAAAGACGCGGTTCGAAGAGAAGCAAAGAGAGGAGCACCGGAAAGAGAAGGAGTAAGAGAATGGATGGCGTGATGAGGGACGGAAAAGATTGATTGATTGATTGATTGATTGATTGATGTTTCCGGATACGCCAAAAGCTGTGGTCATTAGTTCCGTTTGTGTTGCGGAAGTACTATCCCGGAAGGTGGTAGTGATTCCTTCGTCATTGGATGGATAGTGAGATTCCGCCTCGACCTGCACGTCGGCTTGCGAAGGATCCCCTCTCTATTGTGGCGTCGTTAACACGAGGGCCAGAACCGTTAGGTTGGTGAAAGTACGCTGCGGCGGTTGACTCAGGTAGTGCCGCAGAGCCAAAAATACCGGAGGCTGTAAACTCCGAGGATGCTGCCCGCGAGCCTCGTTTAACGGAAGCAGGCAGGCCAACCCTAAGAATCCTGTGTGGGGGGCGTAAACCAAGGCTGGCCTGCGCGCCTCGCGCCAGCCGGGCGAGCCTATTCTATGGAACAGTGTGGGGGTGTCAGCCTCAACTATTTAAGCGGCGCCATCTGCGCCCGCGTTCTCATTCAGTTTGGCATCGGGAAGCTTGTACGGTGTGGGTACAAGGGGTGTAGGAGTGTGGAGCGAGATGTCCGGAGAGTAAGGGCCAGACAATCTCGCGTGCTGTAGGCACACGGTCGCCAACGACCGGGTAATTTTTGGGGTCAGGCCATGTGACGGTAATTGTCACTGGACCGAGGTCCGACAGCGGCGCATCACGCGTGGCTTGTATTTTCTGGCGGTAAGCAGTGTTCTGAAAGGAAAAGGTTGCGGAGTGTATTTTAATATTAGCATATTCATTGTAACTTGTACATAATCTTTCATATATATTATTTTTATTTTGTTATTGAAATTTATTTCTTATTTCACTACGTCACACTATATCTTCCTTAGCAGGGCACGTCATCAGCGAGACAATATCTTTAAGCTTCTCACGGACATCCATTCATGTGCGATAGAGTAGTATAAGTTTGTGTAAATAAGGCAGAGGACAGGATAAGGAAGAGGCAAGAACATCGCGCGGCGTCCGTGGCCTGTTTGGTTAGGTACTGCTCTGCTATTTGTCTGGTATTGATGGAATAAACCATACAAAACACTCTATCAGAGTAGGTGACCGGCTGGAATTCTCCTCGAAACCGCGGCTGAAGTCGACCTAAAAGCTACGAAGAAATTCTCCACGTTTGGAGCTAGAAACTCCAGAACTCCCGATCAAAGTCGCTTTCAGAGACAGCGGGATGCTGGCACTGGCAAACTCAGCCTATGAGATGGTCGAAAGAGGCAAAGGGGAAAAAGGTGGGAAGAGAAAGGAGAGGGGAAGGGTCGGATCAAAAGGAGATGGGAAGGGGTGGAACACGCGGATGAGAAAAGGCCTGGGAGTGTTGGTTTTGGTCAGCAAGACAGGAAAAGAAACGGAGAGAGAAGAAAGAGGGAGAGAAGAGCTTGGGGAAGGATATGTTGGGATTATGCGGATGGGACTGTTTGTGGGCGGCAGGGTGACGCTAGATGAGGTGAGGCGGGGTGGGCCAGCCTGATGAGGTGGGGGCGTGACATATGGCGAGGCGGAGAAGAGTGGGGAGAGCTCAAAAGCAGTGGAGTGGGGCGGAGGAGGAGAAAACTCCACAAAAGAGCGATAACTCTCTCTTCGACGTTTCGAAAACCAGATGCCGAAGATCACTCCGTGAATCAAAAAGGAATTGCACGATCATATTATTAAATAGTGCTCGCATTTTTTATAAATATCAAAGCTTCGTTGATCCTTTATATTCATTACACCTCACGAACAATGCTTCTCTGGCAAATAATACGTTGTTTAAAAGATGGAAGATGTTCAAGAAACAACGCAGATGCATGTAAATTAACAAAGATGTTCAACTGTTATTTTATCTCAGTGCAGATAATCCTATAAATTTATTTTAAATTGAAGAACAACAATCAACTAATATTTATTTAGAGATAAAACCAATTTATTGAGAAATTTAATAAATATCCAGGTAAGGTAGGGATATATGAATTATAGATAGCGCTCTATCGTGAGGATTAAATCTAGGATACGTAACACAAACTAGTGCAGTGAGTGTATTAACCGAAAAACCTGTTATTTGACTACGACATTCATTTTCAGTCAACGTTTGGTGGATCTAGTTTCAAGAAAAAATAATAATTTACATTTTCTTCATATATTTTACTGCAAAAGTTTAAATAAACCTGCTAATTTACGATTACTTATAAAAAAAATATGCATATTCTACACCTACTCTTACACTGATAGTTTTCTTTACCTTTCGACTCATTTTTAAATTCAAAACTTTTTAAAGATGTTACTGGAAACACATGAAATGTTTTTAATGTCATTATATTTTAGAAATTATCATTAATTTTTAAAGACCATTCAACACACATTCTTCACAAGCTGCAGGGGGTGAGTTAAACCTTTTACAAATATGAAAGTTACCTTAACGTAAATACCAAACCATTGGGCATTTCTTAAACTCTTCCAACGATTGAGAAACCACATTCACATCTTCGAAACACGCTCCGCAAACCTTACAGATCAGCACATTGTACAATGCGACGTGTGATCCATCCCAATTCACGCGCCGGCATTCAGCACGAATCGTTACCCAATGCGCATGAGCCGGCGATTCGAAACAAGCGCACGTCCGCACCCCGCCATCTGACCTAGCACGCCGCCCGCCCCCCCCCCGGCCCGCCGCCCACCCGCCCGCCCGCCGCCCGCCCGCCCCGCCCGCCCGCCCCCCGCCTGCGCCGCCCACCCCGCCGCCCGCCGCCCGCCCGCCCGCCCGCCCGCCCGCCCGCCCGCCCGCCCGCCCGCCCGGCCCGCCGCCCGCCCGCCGCCCGCCCCCCCCGCCCGCGCCGCCCGCCCGCCGCCCGCCCGCCCGCCCGCCCGCCCGCCGCCCGCCGCCCGCCGCCCCGCCCGCCCGCCGCACGCCGCGCGCCGCCCTGCCCCCCGATCCTGACTCGCCCGCCGCTCACTCGCTGCCCGCCCCACGCCCGCCTGACCGACGGTGAAATGCGACGGCGCATCTGTCGTGAAGCAATCTTTTCCTAATCGGCGTTACTTTCGCGTGGACGCGCCGGCTCTTTTATATCGATTGTCCATCTCCCTACGGGGGACCCCTCCCCCCCGCATCGCGGACTTGACGTAACATCAGTTACACGTCTTCTATCGCCGACACGAAAGTGAATTTCGGGTGCTTGTAATCGCATCACATTCAGAGAGCTTCGCGCGGGGGGCGTGAATGCGCGGCGAGAGGGAAACGGGTATTTTTAGCGCGGTCGTTTCAGAAGACATAAAGAATCGCACCTGTCCTCGGACCGCGGCCAAGGTCTGACGCCTTTGGCCGACGTGCACTTCCCCTTCCGCTGTTTTTCATTTTTATGACGCGACGCGTTATAAAATGGGGAGGAAACGCTTGCTGGGGGATTGCCGCTGAAGTTCTTGTTTTGTCGACGCGGAGAATGGCGCCTTGTAGCGTGCGAAAGCAAAATCCCAAGGGCTGAGCTATAAGCCGGCTGGATCAGAAGGGTTGGATCTGGATTCGAGTGCCTGTGAGGGAATGGGAGTTTAGCTTGTAAAGTGGCTGAGTTATTACGTGTAGTAGGCGGTCGTGCTCACTTGGACTTATTGGGTGTAGGAAAGTGCCGTCTTACAAGATATGTGGAAAGTATTGAAACTTTAAATACATTACAAGAGCAAATTGAGAAAAATAATATTCATAATAATAAACAAACTCTGTGGCAAATTATTATACCTAAAAGTAATACATGTATGACCATCATTGGACACTCTTTGGTACCAGCGTGCTTCTTCTAAATTAAATCAAAATGTTTCTTCAGGTAGAAACGCTGAACAGCAGCTTTCCATATGTGCCACTTAAGCAACCATACATATTAAAGTGAGCAGTTAGAGATAATCACAAGCCATACAATAATAAATTTCAGTTTAACTTAGTGTAATGTTACTCATATGATTGAATTGATATGATTGAAGACTAAGAAAAACACTTGGGTGTTGTACAGTAATTGTATTCTTAAAATCGAAATTTGTAAATTCAAATTGTACAAAATTTCACCCGCGTCAGCTTTATGCCCAGTTGCTCAAGCGATCTGAGCAACCAAGGCAACAAACGCTTTGAACACTCAAGAAAGAATACAATTTGGCCTAAAACTAAATCTCTATGACCTCTTTGTAACAAACAGAACTAAAAAAATTAAGTAGTACTGCGGAAGTTCACTTTTTATGAAGTACGTTCATCGCCAAAATGTGTAGGAAAGTTCAGAAGAGGATTCAAAGAAGGTGAGAAAATGTAATTCCATTACTTTTAATTACAAATTTTAAATGATTTTCATCTAATTATATTTGTTTCTGGTCTCATGTCTAGGAAACTTTTTTGGGCACGCAAGAACCTCAATACTTTGTGAATTAGAGAATGAAAACTTTAAGTGCAGAATAAGAATATACTATATTAATAATTCCACCTCTTACAATAGATGACAGCGTTAAATATTCCATGTACAACTGAGTCACCTCACATGACTTTTCTTTATCTGTTCATAGTGTGTAATAAAATAACACCAACTCCAAAATCATTTGAAATGTATATCTGGTCACAATGTTTATTAGACACAGCACTTCTACATAAAAATAACCAGGAGCTGTTGAACGATTAATCTTCTCGATACGATCCCATGCAGCCTTCAAAAAATAGCACTATGAATTTATTATGCAGATCACTGTTTTATAGGCTTGTAAAGATAATTATCTCAATAAATTTTCTACACGACCTTACATCACTGTTTTATTTTTGATTCTTTGCATATTAGTTTTCAACTCGTATTTTCTGTAAGCTTGTTCATTTACTGTAAATATTTATTAGATACAATTATATGGCCCCGGAATTCAGACTACATTGGTATTTTTTCATTTATAAATCAAAATTCGGTGTCAAAGCGTTGGCAGTCACATTCTCAAAGAGGCACAAGGAAATACAAAATCCGCCTAGTTCTTTTTTAGTGGAGTTACGGTTAATTCAACACCGATAGATATAAAATGCATCCCTTGGTTATGAATTTGATTTCGAAAAATGGTGTCAGTTAAGCCTACAACGAGCTTATTATGTATCGATAAATGTTCGGTCATTAGGAGGATGGGTGCACAAAGAGAGCGACTTACCCGACGCTGAGGTCAATATAGGACGGACAATGCGCGCTTGTGTGAGCCTGCACATTCAGAGCAAAGTATTCATATTATCCGCACTAACCACACTTCATTCAAGAATTTATTGGGTTACTATTACGTCGAACAATTAAACGAAATTTCTGTAAAGTAATTCTCGTGACTGTTGCTTGTTGTCTGGAGAGAAATAGTATCTGTTGACGGAGTTTGACATTATTTTTCAATGTTATAATTTAAAGGACTAATGATAAGTCTTAAATCAGTGTTAAACGTACGTTGTGGCCGTTTAACGAGAAAAACATTTCAGAAGTTTACAAGTTTTGTTGGGATACATAAGGGGTCTAAAATGAACATTAAGCTTTCACTCGTGTATTGACAATAAGTTATTTTACTAATAATATGCGAATATTTTCATTTTTGTTAAAACGCTATTTAATGTGACTAAACATGTGTAATATTTCAAAAACAGCTTCATAGCATCGAATTAAGGTAGATTGGGTAGTATTTTAACTGACATCTGGTCGAGAATCACCATTCCAATAGCGTTCTCTCAACCATTCACCTCATTTGATGCGGTCTTGCCATATTTACTCACAATTATTCCTTGTTTAATGAAAATAGAAGAGCAGTCGTCATTTTTTGTTGTTTAAATTTGCATGTGTACGAGCATTACATTAGACGTAAGTGTAAACATTAGATGTGTATAATGATTTCTGTTTCAAATGTTTTAAATTTTGCTGTGTTTCACAAGTAATGAGATTAAGAGGGATACTGGGAAATAAATCAAGACTCGAGTATAATAAGAAAAATCATATTTCTTAGTTATCTATGTTTGACTAATCAGACTCAATCACAATTCCAAATCAAATGCTTGGAAAATAAAACCGAGGAAGAATTTCAATTTAAGGTCAGAAAATTGAGAATGGACCTCCAGCTATAATTTAAATCAAGAATTAAATTTCCCATAGCTACTGAAAGTGCTGAAAGGAAAGGAAATGTAGAGACGTATTTGCAAGGTAATTCGCTTCCTTTTGATGTTAAGTATCCATAGCTACGGGACGTTCTCCTGCCTGCCAAGAAAGCTGTAATAAGCATCACTAGTCAAAAATACAATCACGTACGGAACTAAAAGAAAACTAAAAAAAATAATTAACGAATGATAAGGAAACAACGAAATTCAACAACGTATTAAATCTACTCATTGTGACGTCTTAAAAATGGTTTTTAATAAAGACACCAATTCTGAGTAATTCTTGCCACCGTGTCATGAACTTTTACCTACACAATTAATCACATCACCACGAACTCGTGCTCTTCCTACACTACTGCAACCAGCATTGCCTTCTCCTACAGAGAATTCTAGCGACCGGCTGCTCTAAATGGTATTTTTTATTATGTCTCTGAGCAACATCAGGCGAATGCCGGAGCAGTACTCTAACAAACGAGTCACAGACCGCGCGCGATATTTCCTTCCTCTTCTTTGTCTATCCTCACCCTTACTTACACTCGCATGTAATATACTACCAGACATGCCGGGAGACCGGTCGGGAACGTCGAGCTTGTCTCGGCTGGGGCGGTGCCCCGCTGGCGAATGATACCTGGTTGGGGAAAACCCTTGGGACGGCGTCGCATCTCGCCTACAGCTGGGGAACATCACCACCACATCTGCAGGAAAAACACACTACACTTACGAAACTAATGACCTTAGCAGTTGCCGCGCCCGGAATCACTAACAATAAATCAATCATTCCACCACCACCACTCCTTTCGTCACCGCCACCTACGTCCGCCCCAGCTTCTTCACCTTAACCGTAACCATCACCACCACTGCGACTGCCGCCGCCACACGTGTTACACATCAAACGGCGCCGGCCGCGGGCGCCAGTGAGCCTCATTAAAGCCCAGTTACGGCCTGCGCCGCGCCGCTACCTGTGGCAACCGCCGACCGCCACCTTCGGCGCAGCCGGCCGCTTTTATTACGCAGACAGGCCGGCGTCTTTGTTGGCGACCGTCGCGCGTTGGAGCGTGGCGTCACGGGCGCCAGCAATTTTATGCATCCGACGGGCTGCACAAAGCCTATTTCGTTATCTGCGGGAGATGCAAACGTCCTTTTGGGGCCGAGATTGCCAAGGAGTGAATCTTGAATACACGTGCAAAGCGGTGTAGAATGCTAGAAATATACGCTTCGAAAACGTATAAATAGACTACAAGTGTTGTTAGGTTTTTTTGCTACAAAGGACGTTTATTGCCGGGATATGTGACACTGACGGGTATCTCAAAAATCCGTGAGAAGCCAAGACATGCAAAGATTACTCAAATAGCAATCTTGATTTCGAAGTGGATCGTAACTCATTTTTTCTACGAGTCTTCCCCCAAAACAAGCTCAGAACTTGGATTCAACACATTCATACCATAAACCGTATCTTTATAGTTTTTTATCTCTAACAGGATGTTAGTTAAAAAGCATAAATAAATAAAGCTTATGAATAATACCGCAATGACGATGGGATTCATATGATTTTGCTTTTAGGTTACAAGTTACTACCATAAGGAAAAAAGCATGTCTCATTTTGATTTCGAATACACAACCTTGGCGGTAAGCGGTTGCTCTCAGAGCAGTCTGCGCTATAACGCCGCTGAGAATAAACTAATAAATGGAATACCTTGTACGTGAACATGTGCTCCATTATTGGTTTGACCTAAATATATACATGGCCTGATTTTTTATTAAATTAAATGATAGCAACTTATTCTCAGACAAATTTCAAGTTTAACAATCTGATATTGAGAATTGCGTGACGACGCACAATCGTCCGTTGTCCGCATACACACTTCACGGTACTGAACGTAACCTAACGCCATTCTCGTGTTATAAAGACATGAAAACACCCGTCCGTCATCGAGGGGCGCGCTGCAATTCCCATCGCCAACCTTCATCTCCCACACGCCGCCTGTTCGTGATTCCGATCGGTTGGACGCATTCGTCAAACGCAGTTAGCAGTCGTTATCCCGCTCGTTCGTCAGCGCGGCGGGGCTGAAATTTGTACCCAGGGTGCCCATTAGGCGAACTGAGTGCAGCCCCGGACGCGGAGAGCGTCGCCGTATGTCACGATGCGTGCCTCACTCGGCCTTCACCCGCCCCGACGCAGCAGCACCTTAGCCCAGATTCGAGCGGCGGACTCCGAGGACGAGGTCGCGCCCGAGGACCTCGAGGGCGCGAGTGAGCCTGGAGGACGTCGCCGCCGCTAACTACCGCTCGAAACAAGCGCGGTTGAAATTAGCTTCTGCGAATATACAAATATGTTTAGGAATTCTTTTTTATCTATAACCAGGAACAGGAAGAAGTAGCTCAAGATATCAACAGATGTTACTGCAGCGCCTCTGATAGGAAGGACCTAGGATTCGATTCCTGACCCTAGCTAGATAGCTAGGTGGAATTCAGTTGCTGTTTGGAGGAGAATTTTGTGTGCTGCATGGTCTGATCAGTAATCTTCCATGATTTCTCAATCAACATCAGGCGAATGTCAGAGCAGTCTTTCCTTCCTCTTTCTTATCCTGTCCTCAACCCTTGCTTACACACACACTTACATGTACTACACTACCATTCATGCCGGTTGGGAGCATAGAGCTTGTCCTGGCTAGAGCCCTGGTGAGAAATACCTGGTTTATGAAATCCTCATTAGTCGACGATAGTTCGGCGCAGATCTCACCATCCAGGGGATGAAAATAACTTGTACCTCCCTATGAATATCATGCATCGCACTTACGGAACTAATGACCTTAGTAGTTGACGCGCTCGGAATCACTAATCAATGAAAATGTGTCAGGAGGACCTTGAGAGCACGGCGTAAGGCTGGAGGATATCGCTGACATTACTTAACACTCGAACAAACATGGTAGTTTGCCACTTGAAGCACATAAAAGAAACCTGGTTAAATACCCGGGAAAATGAAATATTTCGAGCAATCCCGTTCCAGTTACATCCCATCTTCGCTAAGACCTGGGAACGTCCCAAGTAATGGATAATTATGATTGATACAATTTTTGAGTCAGTCCCTGGTGGCAAACATGGGAGACAAAAAAGTTGTTAGCATTGGGATGCCTATTTAGAACCAAATTTGATCATCTATACCAATGCTGTTCATGTTGGCGATGAGCTTTGTAGATCTTTGTCTAGAGCATGGACCATAAAATATATCACTTCCATCTACAGTCTCGTCTGTCACTGCAACCTTTTCTTGTATCTTTCCTTCTGTCTTGCTGTGTCTACAGCCCCAATCTGCCTGTAAATTCCCACAGTACCTTAGTCTTCACTGATGTCTAGCCTACAATCACCATATTCATAATCATCGCCTTCTTCAGCCCTTTCCCTAAACCGCCAGTTACGTCTCTCTCTCTCTCTCTCTCTCTCTCTCTCTATATAATATATAAAGTATATATATATATAGTATATATATATATATATATATATATATATATATATATATATATATGAAGCCAGTTCTACCGCTATTTCTGAATCTTTTCTCATTTCCCTTCTGCACCTCCAACTCTGCTGCAAAAATATATTAGGTTATTGGTTTACAAAGACTTCAGACCATGAACATATCCCTCGATGTTTATTTTGATGAGCTATTTTTTATTAGGTTACTCCATAGTTTCATCGCCTCTCTCTCCCTTCCATCCCGTCTTGCTGCTGCGTCTGGTATCTCTCTTCACACTCACATCTACTTCTACGTCCCATCCTCCTCATGACTTTCTCTATTTCTAGAGTTGGCTGATTTCCTTCTTAAAATTGGTCAGAAACCAAAATTTTCGGTTTGAAATAGGTCTAATCAGATCGAGGAAGCGTTAAGATAATAACACACATCATTGCGGGAGATACCACAGAAATATCATTTATTATATTTATCCATTATTTTATTAAATTTTAGTTGGAAAAATGATGTGAAATTTTTTATAGGGATGTTATATTTTCTTCGTAACGATTTTGTACTAGTAAATTCAGTTTCTAAACATATATTTTCATTTAAATCAAAAAATACGCTGTTTGAGATGTGTCCTTTACTTTTCTACCGACAATATTCTGACACCAATATTAATTATTTCTGAATCTTCTCTCGTTTCTTTCTCCACATCAAACTACACCTATTCCTTTCCATCTCATGAATCTTTTTTTTTTTTACATTTCATCCTTCAGTCGTTCGATAGCGCATGATCTGCATTATTCCACGATCCTTTTTTCCCAGAGCCTGAGGTCGGCGGGCAGGGTCGCGGCGCCGGCGTCCGCCCTCGCGCAACATTTTGCGCTGTAGCCGGTGCCGCGCGACCTTCGCTTGAGGAGGGCAGGCGCTGCCGCGGTCTCTGCGGTAGAGGCTGCGACCGCGAGCGCCAAGTCCACGTCGCAATGAGAGTGGAAAATATGGCTGGAATCAGATGAGATCCCGACTCCCTTAGACCTCCATACATCATTTACCTGCATTCAATAAGCTTCCTCCCTAAAAGCTCACCCGTTAACACCGCCCTTTAAATACTCTCTCTCTCTCTCTCTCTCTCTCTCTCTCTCTCTCTATATATATATTATATATATAGTATATATATAGTATATATAAGCTCTCTCTCTCTCTCTCTCTCTCTCTATATATATATAATTATAATAGAGAGAGAGAGAGGAGAGAGAGATATAGATATATATAGATATATAGACATACAATTGATAGTATACGCTCCCAACAATTAAACTAAACATAAAGATAAAAATCGTTGTCGATTTATTGTTTGCTACTAAGCATTTTAAAAATTATTTCTGCTTTATCGGCCTTAAGGGAGACCTTTTAATACATAAACTTTTAGGGAATGTCATTCGCACGTGTTACCCTCCTTATATATATATATATATATATATATATATATATATATATATATATATATATATAATTATATATTTGAGCCGACCTGCTGCAGACTACTCTTCATGGGCTAATCGAATGAATTATCTGACCCCTCATAAAGAAGGTAACACGTGCGAATGACATTCCTGAAAGTTTATGTATTAAAAGGTCCCCCTTAAAGGCCGATAAACAGAAATACATTTTTAAAATGCTTAGTATCAAACTTTGGTATCGACAACGATTTATTTATCTTTATATTAATAGTTTAATTGTTCTGAGCTACACTATCAATTGTATGTCATGTTTAGAATGAAGGATGTTACATGTATTTTTAGGCCGTTCAAAACAGCACCATCCAAGCATTTTATCCTGTGAATAACACTGGATTTTAAATTAAAAATTAAAAAAAATGAATATTGAGACAGTATGACGATGATATTCGCTGTTCAATACACCATCCATTTATTTTGTTTTTCTTCTGTAGTTATTGACTCTCATAACTTGATTGATTCATTTATATCAAGTATAGCCAGTTCTTCTTTCGTATGATGATACGTGATGCAATTTCCTCAATGTACTTCGAGTAACTCATTGAGTTTCTTTTATATTTTTTTGTACAGGGTCCGCGTCAAAATCCGGACAAAATTAGATTTGAATCTCCCCGCGCTTTTATGCCACCTAAAGATGTCGCGATTGTTACATGAATATCGTATAGCCATTACTAAGCAGACATAACCTCAAAACAGTCGCAATGTTGAGACAAAGCGAAGAATACAATCGTAGAGCAGCGATAATTGAAAGTGTTCGCGCTGGTCGCTCAGCGACGGAAGATTATCCAGTTCTTCGATATCCGAGATCGACAGTGTATGATGTCGTGGCAAAATACAAGGAGTCGGAGAAGTCAGAGGAAGGTTCCTAACACCCGCGAGAAAAGTGCACTCGAAGGAGCGCGTAGTCAGACGCGCAGAAGTCATTCAACGCGTTCGAAGAACTGATTTTTGAGGATCCAGGACAATCGATCCGAAAAATTGCGTCGCTTGTCGGAATAAGTGAGACAACTATGCGTCAGATTGTCCAGGAACCTCCGTGTACCAAGTCCTACACCATCAAAGTTCGACAGATGCTTTCTGAAGCCGCCAGGACGAAGAGAGTTGAACGGTGCAATCTTCTTTGTGCTCCTTACGGAACAAGGCGGCTGGACGAATACAGATTTTTTTCGCCGAGAAAATTTTTACGGTAGACGCAAAAATTAATCGAAGAAATGACCGCTGGCTTGCCCGCGACCTGAGGAGTGTTCCTGTGGTATCGAGGAACAAGAATTTGTCCGGCCAATGTGCACGTGCCGAGTTTGTTTCGTCGCGAAGGTGATGTGTATGCACCTCATTTCTTCCAAAAAGGGGAAAATGTGACCAAGGCGGTTTATGTGAATGTCTTATCTAACGTTGTGAAGCCGGTGGATGGACAAGTAGCATTTGGAAGGCCATATGTGGTTCCGCAAGACGGTGCGCCCGGCCATGACGAGTCATTTGGTGCAGATTGGTTATCGGACATATCGACATGTTTTGGTCAAGGAATTCTGCCTCCCAACAGCCCAGATTAAATCCGTTGGATTATTATGTATGGAGCGTGGTTGAGAGAGTGACAAACAAGTCGAGACCACGCGAGACGTAGCATCTCTCCGAGTCGCTATTGAAGCGCATTCGCCGAAATGGACCGTAATGCCTTGCACCGTGCCTGCGAGCGGTTCAGACCCAGATTGGGAGGCGGTCGTTCAGCAATTGGGGGATATATGAATAAATTTATTCATATGTCGTTACGATTGCGTGGTAAAACCTCTTTGATGTTTAGATTTTCAGTTTTACAACAAAAAATATAGTGTAAAGAAAAATGTTCAATTTGTCCGGATTTTGGCCGTGCACCCTGTATATCCGGTCAGTACGATATTTGCTGAATAGTTATTTATTTCAGATGATCGTTCGATTAAGTCTAGAGAATCCAGTCACTGAAATATGTATCCAATGGCACCTGTAACATTTACTTCAATTTGTTCAGTTCACATAAAGAACGTTTTGGTGAAGGAATTACAAGAAATATTGTCAGCACCTGTGTATAAATTATAATAACTGATCAAAATCAAGATTATTCAAAATACGATCTTTACTCAAAGTTGCGCCCCCTTTATCGTCATACTCTCATTTGCATCCCCATTATTCTTAAAGAAACCGGGTGTTATAAACATCCTCTGAGCGCTGGGGCTTTACGAGAGAGTCGGCAAGAGTGATTCGATGATTTCCGCCCACCCGCTTTGTTACTTGTCGTAAATTCTGCACAAAACTTCCAGAAAGGGCGTCGGCTGTTGTAAATAGTAAAGTTTCTCCTAGCAATTACGTTTTGCTATGTTAGTACGGCGGGGTATAAAATGTTACATCGCCAGTCTGTTCCTTGGAAAGTTTTAGGTGATGGTAACTTCCTAGATTGCAATATTGTGCGGTTAAGTTAAACGAAACGTTTAAAGGTATCCTGTTGACAAATTTGTAATGTTTTTCAGTAATTAATGATTATTTACATGTATTGAAGTAATGTCCCAAATATTAGTGTCCCAAATTTTACACGTATTGAAATTACAAAGTTTTCGAAATACGATTTCTGCTCGTCCTAGTTCACCCGTTTAAATTCGGTAACAACGAAGGAGTGATGTTTGAAAGCAAAGGAATTTTAAATGCATCACAAGTATAGGCGACTGTAGGACAATTTACATAACAATACTAGTGATAAACAATTTTATGTCATATGCTGTTTATAGCATTTCTATTAACCTGTTCGAAAAGAGTGATTTCATGTAAAAGTGCTAGTCTATCTGAGCCAAGGGTGCAGTCAAGGTGGGAGGGACTCGCCATAAACCGGTGACTTAAGCATTTAGTGCCTACAATATTTTTTTATAATAACGGAAGTCTTGAATATCTCGACTGAACCATTTTTAAATAATCATAAATTAACAAATAAAAACCAATTTTAAATTTAGCATCAATGAAATATTATTTTAAAGAAAACATCAAATTGACTGGATGGCAAACGAATAATTTCTTTCCACTTAAAAACAACTTGGCACTGATCTAAACTACAATTTTTTTTCAAATCAGCAGCTTCTAAAGTATTATTGTCATAAATTTAGCGCTATTATTTCTTTCATTTGCATTTCATTTTATCAATTTACGAAGAAAAATAATCATTTATCATGAGTAAATATTACGTTGTAGGTGGGACATATTCTATTTTGCTATAATTTTCAGCATTTCCACTGGCCTTACTACTCTTAATAATTTTGAGTAAATTCATAATGCAATATTACGGGACCCCTAAGGGTATACCATTGCTTCATTTTCGCAATTAGATATGAAAGCCTTAATGCCCCACTGAGGGATTAAACGCATATCGTTTAGATGCACAAAGAGAGGTTGCAGCTGCATCTGTGTGCGCTACGTATTACAGTTAAAGTGAAACAAACAGTAGTTAGACAAGAAAAGTAGCACATCTCATTGACTGAATAGTTTTAATTTAAGTGGAGTTATTTCTTTCGCAACCAAAGGCAAAAGTTTTTAATATGTGTATCGACTATTCTACAACATCAGCACTTTGTCAAATTTTGAATCGAAAAATGTTTTAATTTTCAATTTCTTTGTTTACCTCAAAAATGTTTTCATCAACTTTACTCCTACCAAAATATACAATCCCAAAATATACAATCCCAAAATATACAATCCCAAAATATACAATCCTTGAAAAAGTTACTTTCCTTGCGCACAGACCTATATGATCAGTAAATTTAAAATAAAGTATTTCATTGGCACCCGAACACTGTCGCCACGTAATTTATTAACCTCCGTAGTGAATTTAATAGCTTTATTAAAGCAATTTCTTCCAATGATGGAAATAGATGTGACAGGTTTACATTATGTTAAACATATTTATTCCAGTACCGGTCTGGGAAGACAATGGGGAAATCCTGCACGGTAACCCTTGAGATTCGAACTTGACAGCGCGTGCAATCGCGAATCTAAAGGCTCTGCATTAACCCGACCGGCAGTTCCCCAGGGGACGACTGCAATTTGCCGGCGCTGCATTCACCCGTCAGCCGGAACGTGGAGTTAATTGCGAGTCTTAGTCGGGCGTTTTCTTCCACTGCCGCCTCGGAGCATTGGGCAGTCCCCCGCGGGGCTACGTGCACCTCCCTCCCAAGAACCGTTCCGCTTCCACTTCTGCCATCTCCACCTCCACCACCTTCGTCTCCGCCTCCACCGCCACCTCTGCCTTCACCGCGATCACCTCCCCCGCCACCTCCATCTCCACCGTCATCAGCACCGCCACCGCCTTCGCCGACATCACCTCCGCCGCCACCGCCACCTCTGTCTCTGCCTCTGATGCCACCTTCACCTCCTCTCCGCCTCCGTCTCCGCACTCCCCGCCGTCTCCGTCGCCACTACCTCCGCCGCCACCACCTTCGCATCCGTCCTCCGCCTCAACCACCGCCTTCGCCTTCGTCACCACCTGCGTTTCCGCCTACGCTGCCACCTCTTCTTCCGTCTCTTCTTCCACCGCAGCCTCTGACGCCGCCTCCTCATCACCGTCTGTCCTTGCCCCGCCCCTGCTGTGGGTGTCGTGGGGTGGAGCAGGATGCGGACGTCAGGCAAGGCGCAAGGCCCCTTGCATTGGATCAGGGGGCCCCGAGGCGATGGAAAGGTTCCGGTTTCATTATTGAGAAACAAGATCTTACTAATGAGTAACAAAAGCCGTGTCATAAATACTTTCTTTTCTGGAAACTTGTAGCGAAAGATAATGTGGAGTATTGTAATGACCAACGCAATCGCAAAAGTGCTAAAGAATTATCTTTAGCGATGCACTAAGTTTGATAAGTCTGCTCAAAGGAATACTTTGAAAAAGTTTATGCAAATGAGCACACAAACTTTTAAGAGTTCTTTGTAACATATTTGATAAAAACGACAAACGTTATATTTTAAAATGTAAATTCGGTAGTCTTACCAAAATCTTTCAATTCTGTGTGAATAATAACTGCATTAAAAATGTCCAAAACAAAACTCTAGAGTGTTATCGTAATTATCTGCAATTATATTTTACAGCGTTGATAACTACCAGCTCCCACAGAATTTTTCAGTGATTTATTAGATTTCGTTAAGTAATTGAAGAGTTTGAGGCAGGTTTTGCCCAAAGCTTGATTCATCTTGTTTCTGTCCAAAACTCTTCGAATAAATGAAAAATGCATACGAAGTATTGGATAAGTACACTTCGATCAAAATAGAAATATTAACATTCGGAAATAGCGAGATATTTCCAGTGACTTATGTTGTTATTTCTTAAAGCCCCTCACTTAAACATGTGTGCTAAAATAAATATGACGACTAAACACCACCCCTTTTTATGCGATGTTGTAAGATTTCGTCTCACTTGAGCGTTTGTGTTGTAGTAGAAACCATTTCGCTCCGAATTTCAAATTGCAGGCTTCAGATTTGACGTAAGAAATAGGTGGTGTTATATTAAGTAACAACAGTAAGGAATGAGAAAAGGGAGAACTCCAAATAAAAAGTACAAAAGTCTTTCGATTTACTTATACTGCGCAGAGAACCGTAAGGACGAATCTCGATGATAACAAAGCAGAAGAATGATCAAAAGTATCCATACATGTATCTGAAAATGACTTACCGGTTCGTGGCGCCCTCCATCGGTAATGCTAGAATTCAGTAGAGTGTTGGCCCAGCCTTAGCCCTCATGACAGCTTCCACTCTCCCAGGCATACCTTCAATCAGGTGACGGAGATTTTCTTGGGGGATGACAGCACATTCTTCACGGAGTGCTGCACTGAGGAGAGGTATCGATGTAGGTCGGTGAGGCCTAGCTCGAAGTCGATATACCAAAACATCCCAAACGTGTTCGATAGGATTAAAGTCAGGACTCTGTGCAGGCCAGCCTATTACAGGGATGTTATTGTCGTGTAATCACCTTGCCACAGACCGTGCAGTATGAACAGATGCTCGATCGTATTGAAAGATGCAATCGCCGTCCCTGAATTGCTCTTCTACAGTAGGAAACAAGAAGGCGTTTAAAACAACGTAAGCCTGTGCCGTGTGAGTGCCGCACAAAACAACAAGGGGTGCAATCCTTCTCCATTAAAAACACGACCACACTATAACACCATTTTGGACGAGTCCGGATACTTTTGATCACACAGTGTATTAAAAGTATTAAAGCGTTGACTGACTGACTGACTGATTAGTGATTCCTGGAGCATTAACCGCTAAGATCATTACTCCCGTAACCCTCCTTTTATAGCGGGAAGGGGGGTGATTTTCCCCTCTTGATGGCCAGATTCGGCGCTGAACTCTTCGTCGGCTTGCGAGTTTTTTCCCCACCAAGGTATCCCCCACCAACGGGGCACCGGGGCAAGCCCTAAGCTCGTAACTGATCCACACCTGTGTAGTGTAGGGCATGTAAGTGTACGAATGTGTAAGTAAGGGGCGCGCGGTCCTTGGCCCATGTGTTAGGGTACTGTGTCACTTGGCATTCGCCTGATTTTGATCTGAGAAACTATGACAAACTACAGCAGAGCAGCCGGCTGTTAGAATCCTAATTCAGACTGCGGCTGAATTCGCCCTAGCTATGATGCTAGTAACGAAAACCCTGCCACTCTCAGTACTCGAATCCGAGAACCTCCTGGTCAGAGAAACTGCAGTGACGTCAATTGATACCCTAAATTACTATGTAGGACTATTAAATTGTTCAAGTACTATGTAGGACTACCTGCACTTCGATTCATATTTAATTTCTCATTAATATGGAGGTCAAATTATTTGCTCAATGTGAGATATTTAAAAGTGACAGCAAATTCATTCAAAATTTTGCAAATTCGTACCTTTAAAATTATTTCTTCGGAGCACAAAAGACCAAGGAATATTGCACTTAATTACTTGTTTAAACACATGTTCAAAGCTCTTGTAACAATATGAAATCCGAAATTTTCTACTTCATTTTAAAGGGATATAAGAAAAGCTAATAACGTTTTCTATCAGACAAAATCCAATTTCTTGCT
This sequence comes from Gryllus bimaculatus, assembly GCA_017312745.1. Classification (NCBI taxonomy): domain Eukaryota; kingdom Metazoa; phylum Arthropoda; class Insecta; order Orthoptera; family Gryllidae; genus Gryllus; species Gryllus bimaculatus. Next base: position 4,583,859 of record BOPP01000084.1, on the reverse strand, counting down.
CTCTAGAACTTTATTTAGTAATTAGAGATCCTCCATAGATGGTGGAAGACACATTAATGTATTACGAATAGGAATAATAATTTACATTTAAACGATTCACGATGGAAGTGATAAGGGTGGTGAGGGTAGCGGTGGTCACTATGGCTTAGGCTTCGACGACGGTGGTGGCGATGGTGGTGGCAGTGGAGACGGTGGCGGCGAAGGCGGAAGCAGTGGAGACGGGGCGGCGGTGGCAGAGGCAGTGGACACGGTGGCGGGGATGGCATAGGAGGCGGCAACGGTGGCGGTGATGGCAGAAGCAGTGGACACGATGGCAGCGATGGCAGAGGCGGCGGCGACGGAGGCGGCGATGGTGGAGACGGGGGATGGCAGTGGAGACGGGGGCGCCGAAGGCGGAGGCAGTGAAGGCAGTGGCGGCGATGTCAGAAGTAGTAGATGCGATGGCGGCGATGGCAAAGGCAGTGGTCAGACGAGACGGCGAAGTCTGAAGAGGAGGCAGTGGAGACGGGGTGGCGAAGGCGGAGACAGTGGAGATGGGGGCGGCGATGGCAGAGGCAGTGGAGAGGGGAACGGCCCAGGCGGAGGAATTGGATACGGGGGCGGCAAGGCAGGCGGCGATGGCAGATACAGTGCAAACGGGGGTGGCGAAGGCGGAGGGAGTGAAGACAGAGGCAGTGTATACGGGGGTGGCGATGGCAGATGCAATGGAGACAGTGGCGGCGATGGCAGAGGCAGTGGATACGGTGGAAGCGATGGCAGAGGCAGTGAGCGATAGCGGCGATGGTAGAGCAGTGAAGGCAGTTGAGGCAATGGCAGGGCAGTGAGACGGTGGCAGCAGTGGCCAGAGCATGAGACGAGGCGGCGATGGTAGAGGCAGTGAAGGCAGTGGAGGCGATGGCAGAGGCAGTGGAGACGGTGGCAGCAGTGGCAGAGACAGTGGAGACGAGGCGGCGAAGTCAGAGGAGGAGGAAGTGGAGGCGGTGGTATCGATGGCGGAGGTAATGGAGACGGGTTCGGCGGAATCGCGGAGGCGGCTGTGAGTGACAAACGCGCCCAGTGACCTTCACCCGCAAACAACGCGGAGCGCGGGCGGGGGCGAGGGCGCGGGCGGGGGCGGGCTCTTGGTCGGCGAGGTCGCGTGCGGTCGCCATCAACTGTTTCCGAATTTTTACGACTGCAGCTGGCGATCGGAGTACAAAGGTGCGCCAGAGATTATTAAGTGCTTTATTGTGTCGACTCTTGGATTGTGCCGGTTCATTCGTTTCCTGGTAATGTAATCTACATAGGTTAGGGAAATGTATAAACATTTTATTACTGCTATTGTTACTTCTAAATCTTGTTTTGTAACTGTCATATTTTTTAATGGTTGTTATTTCAGGACATATATAACTATTACTGAAGTGGAATTTCAGACGTTTTGTCTCCTAATGGGGTATATACAATCATTGGCTCATAATATTTTATAAAACACTTATGTTTAAAGACAGGCTAAATCTGTTGAAGACAATTGATTTCTGGAATATTTATTGACAAGGAATGAACTATTTTGGCATATTTTGTATTGCCTGAACTTTCAGTAATTTCTTTAATATTTGTACTACGTTTTCACCGCAATATCAAATATTTAAAAAAATCTTGTTATACTCCTTTTGTCAGTGTCCAGAATATTGGCAACAAATAAAAACAGATTGTCTTTATATTTTAAAATTATTCACCGTAGTAATGAACTGCAGATACGTTTCACTCATGTACTCGGAATAAATCTTAAAATCAATATGATAGTGATATTTCTTCGTTTCTTAAGTAAAGTTCAGCCGGATCTGAAGACTGAATAATGAACTCTACGACCTCAACCCGCGAACAATACAGAATTCGTCGAGGCGAGCTGCGGTCGCCATGGACTGTTTTCGATTATTTACGCCTACAGCCTTCGGTCACTCTCTTAGTTGTATGTTCGTCTCGCGGAGGTCGCGTTCTCTTCTGAAAGATATTTATGTTTTGTCTATTTGAACTGTTTCCAGTTGAGCCCCACACTAACAAACCCATGTCAAATGCCGTAGCACGTGCATGCACAGAGTTGATCTCTCCCTGATGAGTCTGTCGTCAATATAGTGGTTCATGTGATTATTCATAAAATTATTTTATCTCTACAAATAGCATACAAATGAAATTGAATTTCAATCTGAAGAAATATATTTTTCTTCACAGAGACTTTTGAATTGCTTTGTATCAAAATGAGTTATAAAACCAGAGTTTTATGAAAACATTTCTGAACTTAAGTATCTGCTTTAGTAATTGAACTTCAAAACTTCTTTTGTACCTGCCGTCGTATTCCTCAAACATATTATATATACGTATATTTCCTTTGTGATTCAAAGATATTTTTGGAGTAACTTATTTTGTTTTACAGATACTACGTCTTCAAATGTGTAAAAACATCTGAAAATGTTTGCGACAGGAAACCTACATTCTTACTTAAAACTATGTTGACATTTTGGATTGATATTCATTCGACTAGATTAACAATGTGTACAAGAATGAACCTTTCGGAATAGTACTATTATCTATACCAACCAAGACGCCAAATTATCTTACATTTTATTTCCTTTTGAACAATATCAATCATAAATTCATAATTGCTTCTTTTATTATCATTTTCTGCTAGAAACTATCCATATTAGTATACGATTGCACTAATAAAATTGAGTAATATTCAAAATTCACAATATTCGTATTAATAGCATTACAAACTCCATTTTACATGCAGTTATCAGGTAAAGGTCTAATTCTCCTTTCAAAATCAAAATCTATCATTTTGGACAACCGATCATGTCAAAGTTCGCAAGCAATTTATTTCATCTGTGTGCTGCGTGTTCGGTGTGTATTAAAAAATTTTGAGTAATCGAGTACAACCTACAGCTGAGTGTCGGACCGCAGCCTCCAACGCGCACTCCGCTTCGGAGGCTTCGACTCGAGTGACGTACACGCGCCCTGACCTCAACCCGCCAGCAGCGCCAGCGGGGGCGTGTCCTCGCGAGGTCGACCTCCGTCGCCGTGAACTGTTTCCGAATTTTTTCGCCCGCCCGGCCATAGACTCCGCTCAGTCTCTGTCTCGGCGAGCACAAGGATTAAGAGTCCCGCGGCACGCGACTCGCCAAGCGCCCCTCGGCCCCGAACCCGGGGATTCTGGAACGAGGAAACGCGGAGGCAAGGCCGTAGACCGCTGCCCGTCGCCGGCGCGGCGCCGCCGCCGCTGCCAACGCCCCAGGTCGCGCCGGGAACCACTCCTCGCGCTGTGGGTGGTGGAGAAGGTGGTGCGGGGTGATGTTTCCGTGGGCTGGTAGCGGGTGACGCGCTGTGTTCTGATGTTAGGATTGCGGTCCTTTGACGGGCGGACGGGGGGACGGGCGGATGGGCGGACGGGCGGACGGGCGGACGGGCGGACGGGCGGACGGGTGGGGCAACCAGACGGATGGACTGGTGAACAGGAGGACAAGCAGAAGGATGGACGTAACTTCCTCTGAGTGTTTTCACAAGAAGACCGGAGCCTCCAACCCAGAAGATAATTTTATTTGGACCTCGACCGTGAACATGTTTGCTTCATTTTTTGTAATATTTTCATTTTGCTGGTGCCTAGCTTTTTAATACTAGCCTGCTTCTATAAATAGAAAAACTCGGGAACTGTACGAAATCTATTTGTCACTCACGATGGTACGAAGAATCGCGATAAATTACGAAATATGAACAATGAAAGACTTGTGGTGCTGCAAAATGGCATAGACTTACCCGCATTAGTTTTTCTATTTCCTTCATATCAGCTATCTTCTCGCACTTGCCACATACTCTTGCCGGCTGCCACATACTCTCGCCACCCAAAGTACATTTTTTAAAATATTTTCTTAATTTTTCGGTTTCCTAATTGTAGAGCGGAAATATTATTTTGAGATTATAATAGAGCAATACAACCTCGTTCCAAAGTGCAATTTCCTTTGAAAAATTTGTAGCCGTTTATAAAAGCTGGTATTTAAGTGCTATTATAAATTCAAAATTTGAATCTTCTTTTCACAGAAATGTTTTGAGTTTTCGAAAACACTTCACTTGAAGTCATTTTAAGTACGCTAACTCATCAATACAATAGTGTTTACAAATTGCTGGAAATCTGTATATCAAGGGCGTGAGAGATGTTTCAAAAAATTTACATTTGTTTAAATTTTTAGAAAAACAAAAAAATAACCCGAAATGAACTTTATGTAATATTAAAGAGTGGAATTCGCACAATCCATTTGAAGTATTCGAAGAAAAATTTTGGAGCCGTTTTTGAGAAAACGACGTTTGAGCGTTTCTGAAAATGCGGAGTTTTGAGCTAGTTTTCTCAAAAAACAGTAGTTTTCGAGTTACTTTATATAGAACTATTTAAAGCAAATTTACTCATAAATACAATAACATGAATAAATTGCCGCAAATATAAATATTAATGACAGGAGAAACAAGTCAAAAAAGTAAAATTTTTGAAAACAAGAAAAGAATAGAGCAATATGACGTTTATATAATCTTATTTATCATATCATTTAGCACTATGTTTACCAAAAGTTTAAGGAAACAATTAGGAGCCGTTTTTCAGAAAATCTAATTTTTGTAATTTTTTTAAATAACGCATATTGCATTAATTACTGCGCAAAACTGCGAAAACTTTTAAAAAATGTTCATGACTTTAATGAAAGAACGTACTATGGAAAACAAGTTTTATTTGAAGGAAAAATATCTATCTTTAATTTTGTAGTTGTAGGAAGGAAAACGAAAAACATTCATACTTTTAAAATTTTCGAAAACTTGGAGGAAACCCTGAAAATCGAATCTATGCCACGTTTATAACTTTTTGTTGCTTTATTTTTACAAGAAATTTAAAGAAACAAATTGGAACCGTTTTAGAAAAAAATTGAAAATGTCTGGACGGCTTCATGTAAAGTACACCCAAATTTTGAAATCTCGAAGTTTTGATTCCAGCCAGATGGACAGGCGTTTCTTCAATTTGGAAAAAATACAACGTATGGTTTAGGCTGTAGCAGTGTTCACAGACAGAGGGACGTTTTGATAAAAACAACACTTTTTCGATATCTGGGGACCTCAAATGTGTATTTTCGTTAAAACATCGAAATTTAACGCAGCATTACATAAGTTTCACTATACTACGTATATTACTTTGTATATACGTATACTACGTATATATGTATATAAAAAGTAAAAAACACACTAGTAAATTCAGTGACTCTCGTTAACTTCATTTGGAATGGTTATACTCCATTTTTCAATTCATAAAACTTTCTTCCCATTCGCCACGAATTTTGCAACAAGGCTTGCATTTATAAAACAGATAAGCACGCTACGGGAATTCTCGTTCACCGCCGACCCTGTTCACGCGAAGCTCGGCCGGCGAGTCTAGGCAGCCAGCTGCTCGATGACCCACGGATAGCCAGGCCAGCCGTCCGTGACCTGCCCCTCCTGCTCCACACCCCGCCGCGCCCTTCTCGACCGCCCACGCGCACTTCCCTCCTCGACAGCGCCTTTCTGAACCCGTATAATGCAGCCGAAGAGGAATTGAGCTCTAACAACATGTCATTTGAAATCGATCTGCTACAATTTTCTTCGCATCTGTTACCGTGTGGAAATTACACGTTGGCCGCGTGTACGCTTCGCGTGATATATCTGTAGCACGATCCCGAGCTAACGTACACCTGTTTCGTCCTATTAGAGGTTTCGACGAGCGTCGAAGGCGCCATTTTGTGGAGAACGGCAAACAACAATTGACCCTCAGTTGTGGGTGGTATTGATCGCGTGCGGGATTTACGCCTCATTATCTCAAAATAACACGTTCTGGTGTGCCCTTGTTTGCGTTGCGTAGATTCGAACGTGCGATTTTTTTGTACGCAGAACGTTGTGTTTTAAAAAAAGCACGAGCTGTATCCGTGCGAACATTCCACACTTTGTAAATCATTGTTTTAAAAGATAAAATGGCTTGATATTGGCTCCCAACTTCGAACTGCCATCCTCTGACTCATAAATTAAAGCATTTTAAGCCCTTGATGACGCGTAAATCTCCTGCAGCCCTTCTGTTGTCCCTCTAAATTCTCGCACTTACTTGCATCGCATTGCCCTGCTTTCTTCCTAGTATGTTCCTCTGCATATTCTCTTTCACGATACTTACATATGTTTCCTTTGGACTCCCATTCGTGCAACGCAGTTCCTGCGTATATCGCATGTCTCCTGACATGTTCAACGCTTGCTCCTGCACGTTTTATTGTGGAAAGTAAACTGACAATTCAAAAAGCAATAAGTGTTTTAGTAACGAGAAAGCAGATATAAAACAATCTAAACAGAGGATTCCGAACAATTTTCTCAAAAAGCATTTTTTCAATCATTGTTTTAAAATGTTGCTCATAGGAATCCAACTTCCAGCGTTTCACCCAATCTGTGCTGTATTTCCAGGGAACCTGTAATGGAACATTTAAAAAAGGCTCATTTTGTGAGTAACGGCTTGAAAATCATTATTGGTATCCCTTCAATGACAGGACAACATGGCTTTGTGTCCGTATGGTGCACCGTTGCCGAGTAATGCGCCGCGGTGATGGGTATTGTAGTGTATGTGTAATGCGTGTTGCAAGTGCGCCTGATTTCCCACATTGGGAACTTTTTTGCTTTTCGTCTTAAATCTCTTTGATTCAGGACTACTAGGGGGTACTTCAAATTCCAGAAGATATCCTCTTAAGGGGTTTTGTCACAATGGTTGGTTGTAAATTAACAAAAGAACATTATGTATTCTTAGCCCATTACAGAAGAGATTCGCGAAGCAGAGAACTTGAACTTGGCGGCCAAAAACAGATGTTTTATGATAACGTCTATCGCGCTCGATGAGTTTGGTTGTGGTGAAATCGAGAAACAAAGGAATGTGTTGTATTTGCAATTGTTTTCATATGTTATAGATTATAGTATCTGTTCTGTATCATCTGTGAAAGGGAAGTGGAGGAAAACCAGTCACGAAGGGAGAGCAGAACGCGAAGCAGTAATGCGGAGAGAGTCAGGGCGAACAGAAACAGGTCGGGTAAATGAGGTAAAGGCGAGCGACCGATGTGCGCGAGAGACTCGTAAAGCGGACTGGATGGGACGGTGTCGCTCAGAGCGGGGAGGGGGATGCCTCCGCCTGTGCGCCAACAATCGGCGCTGCCGCGGGCGGGTGCTGCCGATGGTCGCGAGGCCGGCTGTGGGAGGAAATGAGCGCACGCAGAACAGGTGCCACAAAGGCTGGCGGTGTCGAACAACCCACTAATAGTCAAATCGGCTGCAGATAGCTGGTGCAATCGGCAACGGTGGCAATCACTATGCTCGTGGGTTAGTTTGCGAATCGTGCGTGCTTCCAGTTTGTGATTTGGGTATGAGAGTAAAAAAAATGCACGTTATGATAATATTTATGACATAAATGCTCATAAATGTCAGTTCTCCGATGTTCGTCAACATTCTGTCAAGGAGGAATTTCTCGAAGGAGAATCAAACTGCTCAAAAATTCAAACTGTGAATATGGAACTGCACTGAACGCTAAAAGATAACGAATGTGAATGAAAGTTTCAAGATGTGAAACGAACTGAGGCAATCTAAAACGCCTGCCACACTGGAAACAATGGTCCACAATTGATATACGAGTAATTGCTACATTGTTATTATACCAATTCCCGAATATCCGTGTACTTCCAATGATGGCAAATAACATAATCAGCGATGATAATTACTAATGTGAAAACAGCGAGGCGAAATGCCCGGAAATCATGCTGGGACCCCATATTGTTTACTGCAAATTCCACAAAGAGTAAAAAGGATTTCAACGCACTTCAATCTCCGTTACTAATGACTGTGGAGGGCTATGCTTTGTACGTAAACAATATAATTTGTTGTAGTTACAAAAACTGCAAAGCGTTACAAATCTAAGTTCGCAATGACAACAAAGAGTGGAATTTTATAACTATTTTTAAGTAATGTTAAGTAAAGTTAAGTAATGTTTGTTTAATCATAGCGGCTGACTCAAGACTGACGGACTATGCTTTAACATATGGTTTTGAACAGTTATAAGTTTATTATAAGGCAGAGGGATATCGCATTCATTTTCAACTTTATTCTCAGGTTTAATTAGAAAAAAATATAATACCTTCATAACTAAAAGGAGAATACACATCACTCATTATAAATCATTCTAAAGTACATTATGAACTTTGTTTTGAATGCTCATAATAAAGGTTCAGTGTAATAAATATTACCAATCAGGCAAACAAATTGTCTTTGTGATATTTTCATTAATAATATGTTGCGTTGTTTGTTGAAGGTAATTACAGACCGTGTGAACGCAGTGCTTTCCTTCTGGAAGAGATACAATTCGGCTTTTTTGTTTACCAGCACCGTAATGCCGAAATTCCATGCATTGCTGGCTTGAAGTGAACGGAAATATGTGTAACACCACTGCGAAATGGTACGCAACACGGCCATCCAGCAACGATTTTCACAAATGAATACCTCGACCGTGGCTAATTCTCTGGTTAATGGGACAAAAGCAGAACATTTTTGACATTGGAGTTCCACACAATGCTCTATACCCACCGTGTATTATAATTCAGTAATTTAGCTTCCATGCGGAACATTATGAACCCCTCTGACAAAAAGCGATGCAGCGGCAGCTTTTTAATGGATGCAAAGTGGATTACCAGATAACGCACCGTTCGCTGGGGCCATTGCGCTCTGCGGTCGGCAGGTGCATCGGGGAACATCCCAGGAGTCTCTCTGGGAAAGGAACCCCCCCCTTCCCTTCCTACGTCTACTCATCCCTCCGGAAACATGTCATCACCCAATCATTAAGTGTATCTAGTTTTTTCGTTACATGCCAAACTCAACAGATTTAAACCCGCTTTTAATAAAATTTTAATTCATCAGAACTATGTTGACTGAATGATTCAGATGATTGGGATAATGTTTACCGTCAGTGGTTTTGAAAACCTTTTGCCAAAGCGTTCATTTAGAAATACGTTAGACTTCGCTGCGATTAAAAGTTGTCAAATGAGTGATGTAGTGTTGTGCAGCGTGATGAAGAGCTGGACAACTATTGTAATATGAAACTGAACACTAATGTGCACTCAAATGTAACGAACGTGACCGGCGCCAATTTTTCAACACGACGTAGCGAAATATTAATTTATATAGCCTGCATTTATTATTAATTATTACTATTCATATTTTATAATGGTTTTTAGCATTTTATTCAATATTTATTACAAAAATCATGACAGTGTTCAATGTATGACACTTATCCTGTCTCCATTATCCTACGAAGGTTGGAGCAAATTGCAATATTCAGAATAAATCTAATATATCTACAATGTACCATTTGTACTTTATTTCGAGATACTCAATCATCTCTTTCTTTCCACTGTTCTCTTTTACATGTAGACATTCACAGTGAGAAAAATTGTTGTTCCTAACACATTTTGTTTAGTTTCTCACATTAACCCATATTACTTTTCCGCTACGGAGTACCGTACAGTGATTTAGCATCATGAGTTAGTATTAAAAACTAGTGATGTTAAAATAGCACGTACTTTTTCATTCGTATTCGCATAATTACGCGAAAAGTACATAAGTTTTCGAAATATTGTACGTGACTTTATCTCAAAATGTATCTTTAAGAAAGAGATTCCATTATAAAAAAATTCGACCGATAATATTTTATTTGTAGGAAGGCCCCAAAAATATTTTGAACTTTCACAATTTTCGAAACATCAAGATTTTTAACGAATATGACACCTGCACCATTATCTAAAATGTCCTATGTACAATACAACCAAAAGTCAAAATAGATGGAGCCAAAATTATGATTTGAAATTGAAGGGGCCACATCGGGCAGATCGATTAGGGAATTTCAATTTGGGAGAAAATCGACTGAACGTTTTAGCCGATAGTTTTGTTCACAGACTGACTGACAGACGTTTGACCGACATTTGATATTCGGTATCAAGGACCCACAAACATGGATTAAGCTACACCACGTGATAGAGGATGTTTTCCTAAATTTATCAACTTTTTTATCCACTTTTTCGTTTCCGGGGTCGTGTAATAAGAGTTTTTCTGCCGAACATTTGTCGTGTTTTTGGGCAACATTACATAATTTTCTCTCTACTGTGTAGGGAGAAAATAAAAGCAATTTTATTCAAAAATGAAGAAATATAAAGTATAATTGTACTGAATAATTCATAAGGATCTTTTTTAATTTTAAATACGAATAACACATGCTTCTGGAATGTGACAATGATGTTTAGACTATGTACATGAAAATTACTTATTTCATGTAGAAAATAATCTCCTGAATGATGAATCTTTGAATTTAATACACTTTATAAGGTGATACCTGATTGAACTTAATGAAACTCCACTCGTTTTTGATCAAAAACATACATAACCTAGTAAATACTTATTAGCTATTATTTATCGCTATATTTCATTACCCATTCCGTATTGATTCTTTACCCGCTGCTCGTCTTGTTTCATTACTCTAAAAATATATTATTTGAATGACGAGGAAGAGCGTAATTAAAACTTCGTATTAGTGCTTAAAAATTAAGGTCCCTCCATTTCCGTAGATTTTGACACTAACAAGAATATTTCCGTTTGAGAAAATCCCTTTTTATCCTCGCCACTAAACCAACACTACACCTTAAAATACTACATTTAGTTCGTATCCGTTGTGTAACACATTGAAGAAGATATTTTGGCAATGCACAGTATTTGTAAGTTGGCAAAACGTCATAACTGTCGGGTCAAGTATCAAACACGGATGACGAGGGTCGACCATTTTCACCCGTTAGCTACACTGCATCTCTTGCTCCATTTTGAAACAAAAAAATACTGGATAAGGTTAGATGGCCCTCGCAAAATCATGTCTTTCACACTTTTCCGCTGCCCCTCTTTTCTCTAATTACCTGATTTGTATACATTCACCTGTTCTCTTTTGAAGCCACTAAATTGCTTTACTTAACTATTTCGCCCTGTGCCTCTCATTCGTAATGTCCTTCACTTTATTCAGTTGCATTAACACACAGGATATAGCTGTGTTTCGTACGGTAAAGTATTCGGTTGAATCCAATTCCGAAACGTCTTCTACAAATTTAGATCAAGTGTAGCATTCAACATTCTTGCGCATTGTCCAGTATATCTAAAAACTTTTTCATTTCGTTCTCTATTTCATTATTCTTGAACACCCTGTCAATTTACCTACAATTTACCTTCATTTCTTTCCATTTTATTTGAAATCCCCTGTTCTAATTTTTTTATTTCAAAATTTCTCAGAATATTGAGATTTCATCATGTTTATCGCGTACTTTTCGTATTTACCTTTACTTCATTCTTCACGGCTTTACGCTATTCCCAAATATGAAGCAAACAGGAATGATGAGAGAAGGGATGAGGGGGACTATCAGACGAACGATGATACGCACAAAGAGAGACGAGGATAAGGTCGATGAGAGTGACAACGAGAGTGATAATGAGAGTGACGATGAGAGGGGAGACGAATGAGGCGACGAGAGTGACTATGAGAGTGACGATAGAACGATAAGAATAATGTCTAATGAGACGGTGAGTGAGTGTGTTGGTGAAAACGACAATGGCATCTCCAATCACAGAGATGATGTTAGCGACATCTCTAATAGCTACGGGTCGGTGGCGTCTGTGTGAATGGTGGAGGTGGCAGCGACGTCTTCGGCTGCGGCGGCGTCCATTAAAGAAGCGGCCGGTGCGTCGCGGTGCGGTGCGGCGTCTGGGGGCCAACAAGCCGCCCAGCCTCTCGCCGCCAAAGAGGCTGCTCCGCGTGCGAGCCGCTCCTTTGCGCCCCGCCGCCCCGCCTCCCTTTGAAGCGACCTTCCGCTCCGGGAAGTGAAGGGCTGCAGCTCCGGATAAATGCAGACGCCGCGACTGCTCATCTGGTTGAATAGCGGCGAAAGAAAGGTGCCACTTTGATGGTTAAATTGCCGTTCGCTCTCTTCGTTGTATAATGTCTTTGTTTCAAAAACCAATACAAAACATTGAATTATCCTATTGATAACATTAAGAGCTGGAAACCGTAAAGAAATGCTATTCAATCCGTTTTGCTTACAATACCCTTTTCAATTTTTGTAAATTGAATACATATTATTTTCCCAAACGCTAATTTCTACTAAGTTTTACTGCTTTAGGAAGATATCTGTCACATTCTATTTCACTGATAATTAATCAAGAAAGAAATCAAAATTCAATAATTTTTAATTTTCCTAGAATTCCAAGAAAATCTTCATTAGCCGGTGTTTTCTTTGTGGCACTACCAAACTTACGTTCATTTGCATTTTTTACAAATATTTGTATATGATAGATTCTAATCTCGTATGGTTGATAGTCATTGATAAACAAGATAGTGACAATGCGTTTTTTAAGTTTTGCAAGAACTGAGCTGTACAAAATTGCACTTGTACATCTCGTTTTCGCCAGTACGCTTAGTTACGTCATATAGAGATTCTTCAGAATATTGAGGTAAAAAACAAGAATCATTGAGAAGCGTTACTGGTACCTATTCATGAGTACAAATGTTCTCCCTGGCAAGAAATCTTTCGTCTACCTGCATTGACTATTCCAGTGCCTGAAGGCTGTTTTCTATGCAGGTGGATGTTTGGGCTAGGTCTTCTCAAAACTACATACAAGGCACTTTCCGAGTTAAGCAGCCGCCAGGACACAAGTACAGGTGAGGTCAATATCATTACCAGTTTCTCATCTGCCCACATTTATTACTAATGCAGTTTTTACTTACACCACTGCCTTTGCCACCTCTGACACTGACGTTGACATGCTCGTGTAATATTAGTTCAACAGCATCATCCCATCGCAGTACTGTTGCAATCGTCATTGTTTTCCCTATACTGCTGCCCATTCAAAATGAATCAGTTGCTAGTGTCGTCTACCTGCATTGATGCCTGCGTCATTCTCGCCCTCGTCATTCTCGCCCTCGTCATTCTCGCCCTCGTCATTCTCGCCCTCGTCATTCTCGTCCTCATCATTTTCGCCATCGTCATTCTCACCCTCGTCATTTTAATCCTCGGCATTCTCTCCCACGTGATTCTCGTTGTCGTCTTTCTCGCGCTCTTCATTGTCATCCTCAATCTGATCAAACCCTGTATCTCTGACGTCGCCGCTGTTTTCTTCGTCGACCTCTATCTTCGTGATCTCAGCGTCGTTGGTCTTATGAGCGGGCAGATCAAGGGCAGTGCGTGGCGGCGATCCCAGCAGTGCGCCAAGTCAGGGACGAGACGCAAAGGCAAAGAGTCGTGAAGCGATACGCCGCGTCTCCGGCCAATTACCAGCGCAAACGGAAGCCTCAGAGCGGCGCCGCCGCTGCGGCGGTGCGTAGCAAGGGCCCCTTCGCACGCGGAAGCGGAGCGAGCAGCACAGAAGACTCGTTTACTCAACGAACAACAAACGGGGAATCCCACTCAGTCACGTGATAGGTTACGAAATAAAACATTTCGCTGTTAAAAAAACATGATTTGCTTCAATATATTATTAAATAAATCGTTATTTTTTCTGGTTTTCATAAATGAAGAAATTAGAAAATTGCAAAAAGAACTGATGTGTTATCAATATACAAATATAAGACATTTTTTAGTGGTGAAAACTGACCTCTTAAAGAAATTTTTAAATAGAGGCTGCGTTTTGTTGAAAGTGGCTCGATATCTCATTGAAATGTCATTGAAATGGAGAAATAATACTAACATACTTCACATTGTGTGAAAATGACTAAAGGAAGCTACACGAAAAGTGGTAATAATTTTTTACAATGGATATTAAAATATTTGCAAAATATACATACAGATCATATTGCGATACATTTCCTCCACACTCTACTAACATGGAAAATGTCCTGTCGTTATCTGACCTAAGCATTTTGGGTGACGAGGAATATTTCTGTCTCATTTTTCCTTCAGTTCTAAAGAAGTTGCATTATTGAGAAAGATTCATTTGAATGTGTAAACAAAATTATTGATTATTTCTTTTCATATTCATTATGTAAAAAAGAGTTTTAATAGAAACGTTACGATAACATTAATTTTCTACTATAATCGAAGTCGATTGAAGTGAAGTCAATTGGAAAAACAGTAAAATTAGCAATAATTATGTTGCATGCATGTGTGCACGGGTATAAACGGGCATTGCATCATGTTTGAGACAATATACGAACTATTGTAATAGCTATTGGCTTCAATAAGACAGTAAAACGAAACGCATACGAAAGAAGTACGTTACTACATACCTACACATACTTGTTTTAATGCTATAATCACAGTAATTTAAAAGCGGTAAACACAAACTGCAGTCGTAAAATAAAAATCTATTTCATCCCCAGATGACTCGCAGAGTATACTTATCGACGCTTATCATGCGGATATGCAAGATTTAGCATTACATTCAGTGAAAAACATTGCCCGACGGAACCAGTTCTCTGCGTGTTTGTGGTAGACGCGATCGGGAGGCAGCGGTGACGGCAAAAATTCCGCACCGCAAATCACAGCCGGCAGCACGCGCCCCGTCTCGCTCCAGCACCCTAGTGCCCACTCGCGGGGACGTGCACGTCGCAGATGGCTGCGTTCACTCGCCCTCACCCCCCTCCCGCCCCCCGCCCTCTCCCCAGCCCCGCCCCGCCCGCCGGTTACTCCATGTCGTCGCTCCTGGCCACCGCAACAAAGAAAGAACGGGAGCTGACACTTATTCTGAGATTCCAAAGCCGACGAGAGGCTACACTGTATATTCCAGCACACGCAGACCGTTCACGAGGGTTAACGGTTAAATAAAAGTGCAAAAGGGTGAATGAAATTCTAGCTTCATATTTCGGCTTCGGGATTGGATGAATTGTTTATTTCGTTTTTCGGGACGGGTCAGCTGTTATACTTATTCGTCCCCTACCTGTAGTGCTTGTTTTTGTGGTGGAGGTGGAGATGTTCTTCCACTCTTGAATGATGAGATCAGGCGCCGACCTATACGTAATATTGCAGGTTTTCCCCTATCCAGGTATCTCTCACAAGTAGGGCACCGCCTCACCCGGGACAACCTCCCGACTGGTATCGCGACATGTGTGGTAGTGAAGTGCGTTGTAAGTGTGTGCAAGGAAGGGATCGAGTCAGGGCAAGGAAGGGGTAAGAAAGTCTGCCCTCGATCCCTGGCCCCTTTGGTAGGATATTGCTCCATCTTTCACCTGGTATAGGAGAAATTACGAAAAGCTATCGAGAAAAGTAGTCAGCACCTAGAGTTCTCCTCCAGGCTACAGGTGAATTCGACCCACCTATCTAGATGAGTTTGGAAATAATGTTATTTTTGTTTTTGTAATAAGGGAACGTAATAATAATAGTAATAATAATAATAATAATAATAATAATAATAATAATAATAATAATACACTACACTAAAGTAAATTGTAAATTATCAGGTATTCATCACTGTCCCATGTCGTCACGCTCCCTAGTAGAAATAAATTGCGTTACGGAAAGGAGAAAATAACTTTTTGTGAAAGTAGTGTGACGGTCAATTTCGAAAGCTTTAACATAACATAATCTTTCGTGCTCACAGAATTTTATTCTGAATTGTTACTGCTAATATTGTTTTGCTCAAGAGATGAGTTAATGATGGATAGCTAACACTGTTCTTTTATAGATAAAAGTTATTTGGCAAGAGCTCCAAGTTTATAAAAACGAAAAACGACGCACCAGACATCTACTACATTTTTCTTAATAAATCTCGTTAATTTTGCTAAATTATTCCTTTGCCAGTGTTGCTGATAACTTTTGTAAATGCCTATACGCTGTAAATGTCATTCACAATACCCTACTTTTCTGAGGGGACAAAAAGCAATAGTAGCCTTTGAAGAAACGTATTTCAAGTGATGCCCTTGTGAGTGAATTATGAACGACTTTGAAACCTCGAGAAGCAATATCTTTCGAGACATTTGCTGTTACAGGTGACAATCTATTACAGAAGGTCGCGTCTTACGGCTACAAACACAAGAGAACATGTAAAGAAATGTGTATTTAACCTTCAGTTTTCAGTCACATGCCATAACTGGGTCAGGAGGATGAGGTCACGTAACTGCACTCGTTTTGGTGCTGCAGGCTTGCTAAGTGAAATCGCTAATTGCAGTATTTTGTGTAAACATTGAGAAAAGTCACTATTAAATTATTTTCTAATAAATGTTTCTGAGGAACCTAAAAAAGAGCTGATCTTAAATTTATGTAGTAAGCTTATTACGAAGCATTAAAATATGTTTGGGTATACTTAAATGTTACTTAATTTAGTATTATAAGGAAAATAAAGGGAAAAATAAATATTACTCACATATGTTTATAATAATTTAATATGTATTTACCGAAACTTTTAAACGACACAGAAATAAAAATATTTCCTTTTAAGAGATAAGTATCTAGAGAAAAATGTTTAGGCTATCGAAAGTCGGAAATTTTGATATGGTAGTTGAAAAATAATTGTGAGTTAAAAATTGTGTACACTTGTGTAATAATTGTGACTGAGAGAATCATAAACACATTACATTCATATTCACATGAGGGATAAGAAAGTGGTTTGTGTTTGTTGGTGCAGAAAGAAGGGTTTTGGTATGGAGACGCGTCTTAGAAGTAGTGAAAGACTGATTCTAGAAATTCAGCAAACACGAATGAGTTTTCAGGAAGTGTAAAGGATTCTATAGCAATCTTAATCACACGAACTGTTACAACAACGTTTAGATTGTTATAATGACGTATGGATTGTATATGAATAGTAATAACAACATATAGATTATAGTAACATAGAGATAGAACAAAGTAAGTTATCTCTTAAACGATGTGTTAAATCAACATATTTTCTAGTAAGAAGTGGAATAATGCTGTCCATTACAGATCAACATATTTCCTTTAATACGCACTTGGTAGAACTTATCGACCAGAAACAAAATGTTTTCACAATTACATCGTAATAAAATTATGTGTTGAAGGAAAGTTTGGGAAAAGAATGGAAATGGTTGCATGTGATCTAATGAGTTTGATTTACCATGTATCTGTCAAAAAGAAGAAAAAGAAGAAAGAAGGAAAAAGAAGAAGAAAGAAGAAGAAGAGGGAAGGAAGGTACTTTTTTAGGACACACCATAATCAAACGTCCTCTTAGAATTTTATTTTGTATCGACACTACCTCTTTCTTTCTCTCTCTTTCTCTGACTCTTTCTCTTTATCTTTCCCTCTCCCTTTCTCTCTCTTTCTATCTCTCTTCCTCTCTGTCTAAATTCGGTGATGTGTGGTAGACGGAGGAACAATTCCCTCGAATGAGGAGATAAGTGAAGGATTTGTGAAGAATATATATTCTTATCAATTGTAATATATAGGTAATGTAATAGTAATAGGTATAAATATTTATTCACTATTTTCCCTTGCGCACGCCATCGAAACTCACTTGGTAAATATCTATAAATATTTAAACCGACTGGAATTATTTCCTATAAATAATTTCGTAATTTATTTGCCTCATATTTTCTACTGCGCATCAGCCACTGAAAGGCATTAGTTTATCCCCTTACCTTTTCGCAAATGTATAAGTACACAACTGTTGCGAGAGCAGATTCTGAGTCAGTCAGTATCCTGGGGAACGCTACCCGCAGCGGGTGAAGTTCATGTCTGGGTTGGAAGAAAATATGGGAAGAAAAATTTCGAAACAAAAGCTGGGCAATCCTTTAAGAGATTTGTTCATGCATTTCTCAGGACAAAGAAAGAAGATAATTATAAAATATTGGCAGTAGAATGGTTAGAAAGCTAAAAAATATGAGGAGTAGAAGGTCTCTGAAAATTCATTTTCTTCACTTCCATCTTAATTTTTCCGGTAGAATTACGGTAATATTAGTGATGAACAGTTTCATCAAGATTTTGCTTTAATAGGGAAGAGGAAATGGTGAAGGCCGTAAGAATCCTTCAATGCTAGGAGATTGATAGTTTCTTGTCAGAAAGAGTAAACATGAATAACGTAGTATGTGACAAGAAACAAAAGCATTTTTAAGCAACGCAATAGGAATTTCTCCTCTCAAGATGTTTCAACATATGCGTACTCCATTTTTAACCTGTATAACTTTTAACTTAAATAGCTCTTATGAAGAATGCTCATAAAATTGTGTAATAATATAAGTGGAGTGAGAATGAGGAAATTAGTGTTTTTTTAAATTTCAAACACTAAATGTATTCATATCTTTTGAACCGTTCGTGATAGAAACTTTTATGATTTTCGAAATCAGCATTATTGTTCCCTTGAAATCACATACTTTGATCCTGAAGGTACGAAAAAAAACTTTTTGAGTTCCCTTGTGATATTAGTGTGTTCTTTCTGTTCTATGCTTCCGTGGTTTGTATTGATAGGACTCCAAGATTTCATTGTACTTCTTAAAAATATACCCATGCTTAAGAAAAGCTTCTTAAAATGATTCGCCCTTTCCCACTTTTCATTTTAATATTTTATGACATCTATGCTCATAATTATTCTAACTCTAGAAACATCAAGACTGGAAATTTCAAATTTTGCACATATGTTGCTTAGTTGGCTCGTACAATGAGTGTTGAATCAACAAGAAATGCATTAATGCAGGAATATTCTCGTTACTGTCTTAACCAAGTCCTTAATTTATTTATTACTTTTATATTCCTAAAACACACGGAGTTTCTCATGTGGTTTTACTTACTTGCAAGTTGGTATTTATTCTAACTTAATTTTCATTTCCAAAAGATCACGTTATGGTAATGTATTTGTATTTACTTGTACGTATGATTTGGACTTCTGTGATATTGCTTTCATCGGTCTTGCATTCATTCATTTCATTTGTCCGTATAAATCAACAGAATGTGATCTATTTTACTACAATAATTTTACAACAATTTTTGTTAACTTTTAACCACAAGTCTTCTTCGTATTTTATTTTCTTGAACATAACAAATTTAGTTGAACATTGGAAACAATTCTAATCAAACATTTCCACACTCCCAAATTAATAAATTTTTTTGTATATCTAGTGGGAACCGACGATTGACTTCTTACCAATGCACTACGCAAGGGGTCTTGTAAGCTACTCTCTTGACTCTTTTTTGTATGGCAAGCCATTCGTTTGCATACATTTTTTCACTGGTCCTCTAATAACTCGTTTCGCAGGATATGCCGATCGCCGTAAGAAACTTCTCGAGACCGATAATAAAGGGAGTCCGGGTAGCGAGGTTGCTACCTTTAATAGCGTTCCTCCGTACAAGGCAAGCACCTAGGATCGCCATTTATTTGCACCTGCGATAAAGGTTCCCTTTCGGCGATCGTGTTAATGGCCGCAGTGGACGTGACTCTACTGCAGCGCGGACTTTCCGATACGAAAAATAATTAATTAAAGATAGGTATCCGCGCACCGGAAGACCGACGAGAGGTTGTACAGCGGGGTACGCTTTGATTAACTCAGCGCAGAAATGTGGGTCAGTAGGGGAATGTCGGTGAATTTATATGTAAAGTGATAATTGGTTGCCGTTGGGTTTAGTATCACTGAAATGTGTAGATATGCGCTTTATGCAGCGGGAATATATTGCGGTAGATTGAGGTCAGATGATATTGTTTTGTGTAGAATGGAGTGAGTATTAGAGAGCTTGTATAAAGTAACGCGAGGGTGTTCTGTATCTATGGTCTACCTTGAAGAGGGAAACATGTGAATTGTATTGGCCATGGATGGTAGTTATTTGATTAAATCCGACTCTGAAAGGCGTCAAGAAAGTATTAAATTATTTTTTCCCTTCTTCCCTTAAATACATTTCTCAACTTATTGTGTTCTCTAGAGTATCATGGTTCTCGTAGTTGTATGTATGAAGTGTTGTAAATATGAAGATTTTATGCCATTTTGTCGCAGCTTAAAACGAGCAATATTCAAGGGCTCTCATTCACTCGAGCTCTCTCCATCTCACTCTCTCACTCTTCCTCTCTCACTTTCTCCCTCTCGCTCTCATTCTCGCTCTCTCTCACTTTGCTCTTACTCTCTCTCTCCTTTCACTTTCTCGCTGTCTCACACTCTTTCACTATCGCTCCCTCACTCTCTACTCGTTCTCTCTCTCTCTCTCTCTCTCTCTCATTCTCACTCTTTCTCTATCATATTTATAGGAGTTTACATATTTACAGTGATTAAATACTATTCACCTCTTCTATCAGACTTTTGACACTAGAGTAGGCTTTTGGAATTTGATTGCTTCGTAGAAACAATTTCAATCTTGGGAATAATTTATTTATTTAAGTCATTGCGGACACAAGTCTACAATTTAGTATTTTCATGTATTAGTATTATTTTTAGTAAACAAAATGCTGTGAAAGCCTAATCTAAAGCTGTATGGCTTTGGGATCCACATTATCTTACAACTGTAAAATTAGGTTTTTATTTATGAGTATTCTTGGCTATCCGGGATGATCCGCGTCTCAGTTAATTGGACTGACGATTCGGCCATCTTGCTGTGGCCTTCTTCAGAGCTACAGCAAGATGGCCGAAATATCAGTCCAATTAACTGAGACGCGGCTCATCTCCAGAGAGGAAGAGAGATAGCCCAGAATACATTGACTCCGGCCGCGGAAGTCTACGAACCCATATTTTTATTTATGTCTTTTTTGCTTCTCCTTCATGCACTTAGTTTATAAATTACATTCCCCCTCTGGGGTATCCCCTTCACCATTGAAGTTATTGTTGATGTAGTCGACGTTGAAATCGTCATCGTTACTTCGCTGCCCCAAAAGATAGCTTCTTGGCTGAAAGCTACTTGGCTGCCGAAAGACGCCGCGTCTTACTTGCACACACAGGTACTCTCATTGTCGTCAGTGTCTCCGTGGTAGTTGTGTTTCCCAAACTCGTTCTTCTCCTCCATCACGACTTTGTCGCTGTATTTTCGTCTGTATTTTCAAGTTCAAATTTTCTGATTTATTCAAATTATAAATATGTTCAACATTGGGTTTTGTTACTTATTACAGACTTGTTCTTATTGTAAAATACTTACACAATGGAAAACCATTACTACATTCCTTGTACAGTTTTACTTACGTGTAAATCAACTAAATCACGAATGAAGAACAAAAGAGGAATCTCCGCCATTTTTATCATTCATTCAATTTTTCCGTATGGTGACAATTAAATTTTATTTCAGAATAAACTTTTTTTACATTTAATGTGCGTATTTGTTCGAGTATTGCGCAAAATTATTTTAATTTCTAGCTTAGCGTAGCGACTCCAACTTCTATTTACGCGTTAAAAATTGATGTGAAAATTGAAATATGTTTTTAAAAAAATTGTTGATTGTAAGGGAGGGAGGGGCGTTATGGAACGCAGGAGTTATGGGACATTCAAAATAAGAGACAAACCTTTTGTAAATGCCTTCTGTTTATCCCAAAAGTCGGCAATACTATGTGTTTATCTTCTTTGAAGAAATGACAGATACGAAGTAGCTTTCGTAGCGAGTGAGAAATTATTAAATTTAGTAATGCATTAATAATATTTAGCTACAATAAACGATTTTTGTTATCAAAAGGCCAAAGCATGCTGTGAATAATGACGTTATAAAACATGCTTGCCCTTTTTTGTTAGAATTTAATAGTTCATAATGTTTAACAAGGGTATTGCAGAATGTTTGGGAGAATGCAAGAGGCATGAAGCACTTATGAACAACACATTTGGTGACCCAAATGCCATGCTTGTACGCAAATAGTATAATACTTAACTTAAATATATTCCCTTCAGAGTGAAATGTGACGCTTTTGGAAAAATTAAACCGAAAGAATAAAAAAACACTGATATGCAAATTAAAGCTGAAATATATGGCAGTGAGACAATAAATTTTTAATGAAGTACAGGAAATTGTATTATAGATATATTTCATTAAGTCATCGGGATTATTCTATGGCTTAACAAATCAGCAAGCGAGGAAAGAGTCTTGCTAATAAACCGGTAAATGCTGTACATTGTAAAAACATGGCTGATACCTGGCAATAATCAGATGGCTGTAAAGGAACGGAGTTTTGACTTTATGTTAAGACACAAAACACTTTCTTTGGGAAAAACAGAGGGCACCAGTCTAGCTTTAGCGGTAATTTCTTTGATAATATTTAAAAAATTGTATGAGAAATTTGGTTTTTCCTCATATGGAATGCATATGGTACAAATGTATCCACTGTTCATATCTATCGGAAGGTAATATCTACAAAGGGTTCAAAATAAACGTGACAGATAAAGAAACTAGTGGCACTTTGCTCCTTCATCATCGCTTTGGAAATTATGGTGCCCCGCGCATTTGTTTTCCGTAACATTCAAATTCGAAGTATAAAGTTGTTAACTACTAATTTTCTATTAAGACATATATGTATGAATATCACTGGTCAAAATAAAATATCAAAACTCTATGGATTTAGTAGTAGTATTTAGTAGTATTTTCTTGCATTTGTAGAGTCTCCAAAACGGTGTCGCATTCCTTCTGACGAGATGTGTCTCTTCAACCTTCATTCTAGGAGGGATGGGACGTTTGACAGTCTTAACAAATGTATATAATTATCAAAATAAAAAAAATTCTGAACTTTTATCTATTAATTAATATAACAACAGTACTAGTTCTAATAGAGCGATTTTATACCGCATATACTATGCAAGAATACAATTGAACAGTGAATTCTATAAAATGGCCCATTACTCACCACTCTCTCCTATTTTTTAATTATATTTTCCATTTCAAAATGAGGTTTAATTGCTATTAAACAAAAGTGAATTTACAAAAAATATTAAGGCCGTTTATGACTTTGCAGTTAATGGAACTTTAAATAAAAAGAAAGAAAGAAAGAAAGAAAGAAAGAAAGAAAGAAAGAAAATAGATAATTCATATGTTTTTGAGAAAATTGACAATACAAGATTTAATATTAAATTTAGTAGTAATAATAAATAAAACTATCTAGTTAAAAAAGTTCTAACATTCCGCGCTTTGTAAATAATTATTCCAAAAGAAAAGGTAGTATTCCATCTAGCAGGCTTTGAACTACCCAAAAGCTCTGTTCTGTGCGTGAGTAATCATTCGTATCTCATTCAGCTGTTGTCTTCAAACCAAAAGACTAAAACCATTTTTATTTAAATAGATTTTGAGACTACACGTATCTGATAATCAATATTAATTTAGTGTTGGTAATAGAAAATCTATATACCCAAAAATGTAATAGAATGTAAATTTAATAGGCCAAAATCTGTCTCCTTGTGTAGATATCGATCTTGAAAGGATAATTAGTCGCCTTAGCGGATGTGACAATTGGGCTCTGCGTGCGTTTCGGTGCATGTACATTTATGATTTCTACAAAATTCAAACATTTTTCCTCTTTAGTTACTTTGATGCACACACCTCAGTAATTCCTTATCCACCTGCAGCATATTTCAAGGGTTTTGTCGCGGAGACGCTCTATAAATAGAACAAAACCTTATATTATGTATGTGAACGCATAATAGCTCCTCTGTAATAAAACGCGGGTAAGTTTGGCACTCTCTTATTATATTGAAGTTGAATATATTTTCAGTAACAAACAAACCACAAATATTAAAAATCCAGAGCATGTTTGCTCCTCGGTCGATCGGCGTCGCCATCTATTGCCTTACGCACGGCGGGGCGCCGCTCCCCAAGGTTACCAATTAGCCTGGAATTCCGCCCAACGCGCCGTTACAGCGCCACGCTCTAAGGAAAGAAACTGCACGTACTGCGCTGCGTTCCGACGCACCAGGCTCTAAGGAAACGAGGCCCTAATCACAGCCTTATATAGCGAGGCAAAGCAGCGCGAGGCACAAAGCAGAGCGGGAAAGCGGCTGGCTGACACCAACAAATCCTCTTGTTCACAGACAGACGCAGGTCAGGAAACCGAGATTTATTTGAAAGCATAATTGTTACCGGCTCGCACGTTTGTTATGAGTTTTATGTTGGAAAAAAAATGTGACGTGTTTATTGCATTTGCGTAGCTGCGCTAAGATTAAACGGAGTAAACACGTTGCATACACGTACTCCTTGCGCTCGAACCTGTGATTAATACTACCATCTGCGAGCGCACGATTAATAGAGCTCGCTGTATCTTGCGATCGCCAGCCCTACCTCGGAATTTGCATTTCGTTTCGTGTTTATGAAAGCGAAGAGAAACGCGCCTTCTTCCTTGGAGTCTCTGTCTCATAGCTCTCTACATGTAATTGGAGGAACTAACCTCGTCCAGCGTCACAAGTATTGCATAATTTCGTTTTTTCGCACTATCCCAAAACGTTGGGTAATGTTGGGAGGAATGAGCAACCCATAAAACTGATTTAACAACTACCATTTCTGCTTATTACACTCCTTAATATTTCAGTAATTAAAGTAATAACTAATAATGTTCTTGATATGTAGTAAATAGCTCAAATGAAGGTAAAAACGATTGAAAAACGAAATTTGGTTGACATAAGCTTGCGAAACAATGAACTTCTATGACACTGGGAAGTGAATATGAAATGAGGCGAAAATTAAATCAAATCACAGGCTGCAAATGAGATCTTAAAATTCAAATTAAACGCGCAAGGTTTTGTAGATTTTTATTGTTAGTTTTGAAGATTGAATATTGGTGGGTTTCTTCTGCAGAAATTAGAACGATTTTCAGTCGCATCATTTGAGGAACGACGTCTGAGGAAGAACCATGTTAACATTGAGAAATACATGTTTTAAGAAGAAGCCTGAGGCTATCTGTTTTAACATCAATGTAATCATCTCTTTTCGTCGAGAACTGATCTGATCTTTCTTTGATATCTTTCTATGATAATTCAGATAATTGTGATGGAAAATGTGTACGATCTATAACATTATCATCCATCAAAAGTGTCACACTTGTTTATGTTGAATGAAAGCATGTAGATAATAATGTATTCAAAACTAATTAATAGTAAAAGTTGTTTCTTTCCATCAGTCACTAACGAGCCACACTTCATTGCTTTTTCTCAAATATATGTAACGACATCAGTCTGTTGTGTATTTCACTACAAAACATACCTATTCGATAAAGAATAGTTATCTGGCTCTGAACTAAAAATATCAATCTATAGATCCACAACTGATGCTACCGATAATTTGAAATAATTTCTCGGTAAAGAAGTATCATTATGGTGGGAGAGTATCATATGCAACAGTGACCACGAACAAATCGGACGAAAATTTCTGTGACAGCTCCTCGTGCTGTGAGGCTCCAATTGCCTCGAGAAAACCAATTCTCATTCCGGGCGAAAAGGGTGGTAGACAGAGATCTGATAAGGCGGTCTCGTCGACTCAGCACCGAGAGCGTTTTGAGGACCGACTGAGGGGAGAGACGAGCAAAAGGGGATTCCCCACAGCCCTCACTCTTCACAACGCGCTTGCATATTTCCGGCGTCTAAGGCACCCCAGCATTTTGGACACGGTCCAGGTTAAGCGTTTTAAAATTATCGTGTAGGGTCTGCTTCAGTACTCCTTTTAAGAACCGCGGACTTGTTTATGGTTAGGCATTTCATAAAGCACGGTTGTGAACGTTGATATTAGTGGTTCAGCTTTATTGTGCGAGCAACAAAATTTTACGAGGACGCGTAACTCCTCGCTGTCTTTCCTTGTCTTTTGCCTTAATTCTGTTAATTCTTCCAGATAATAAAATTTTCAGTTTCTGTAATAATCGTAAAATGGGTAGAAAGTGCATAAAAAGCCGCCTGCCGACCGAGTTCCCGCTACCCCGACTTCCTCCCTCACTAAAGCATTAATTTACGACGGAGGCCATCTTGCGCTATCCTCCCCTTTCTACCCCCGCTGAGGTCCACTGTCGCCCGCCTTCAGTGCACCTCTCGCAACCCCACCACATTCCACTCTTCTTGTTTCTCGTCTGCGACTACTCTGCCCAACAGCGTCAGGTTTGTTACTTCCTCGATCACTTCGTCGTGTGTTTTTAATGAATACTCCTTCTCTGCCTTTATAAATAGAACCATAATAACCAGAACCTCACCCCTACAACTCCCATATAGATTCTCAATAAATAACTGAAACATTACCCTCAGCTAATACACTATCCCACTTGTAGCCAACCCAAAATAATACTTGCTTTTTGTTATAGTATGAAGAAGTAGATGAAGAGTACCGTTGGGATACCTTCACTGGAAATCATTCACTGGAAGCCATAACAATTCTACAACATCATATTTACTTACTATTTTGTAAAAAAATAGATTGTAAATTTTTTGTTATAAATATATAAAATTATAAATAGTGTTAAAATATTAATGGGTCTATTTTATAGATTAATATTTCACAATTTAAAGTTTAGATCTGCTTACCTACGTGTCAGTTTATTTTTAATGAGTTTTAATTGACTTTTTAATAATTTTGAGTGTTATGAATAATCGGATGCATTTCTACACACACGAGAATACAGAGATATTCTTAAAGAATGTAGACTAAAATTAATATTACGAATTAATCTAAAACACCCAATTTCTAATATACATTTTTACTTTGTATTATTGAAAATTCATCTGAGAATCTTCCTATATTACTTTTCACCATGATATTATGGTATCTCTTCAAACACTTCATGAACCTTATTTTTCATGAACCTTTATTTAATCGCCACTTGATCTCCTTCTATTGACTATATTCCATTCTTAGACATATTTCCTCACATGCTCGCTCATTATCTAGTATCTTTGAAGTCAACTCTTCCTCCATGCACACCCACACCTTTTCACTCAGCAACTCTCCCTCTTCGGTATTTCTTCGCGCTCTCCCCATCGGAGAAGACTCCCAGGCTGCTCCTCCCATTGCTTAATCCCAGAGCTTTCGCTTCGTTCCGCAGTCCTCATAACACAGCCCTGTTTCTCGGATTTATAGCCACTAAGGAGTTTCTCCTAGTCCGCCAAACTTCTTTGTACCGACAGTAATTTCTGACTGCAGAGTTCGTTTTACGGCTCCGGGTAAATTTGCAATCTCCAACCGTACTCTCAAACTTCTGGACTTCAAAATCGAGGCAGACCGGTTCCTTGGCGGTTTGTGCTCCTCTCGAATACCGTAATTTGGATGTTTTTCCGCGACCAGTTTTTTTTCGGGGTGGTCATACACGCCTTGCGATTACATTTTGTTCAGGAAGGGGACAAAGAAAACCTTGTAAAACGTATATTAAAACAGAAATTTGTTTGACAGAATACAGCTGTGCATTGTAATGCCGTATAACACATGCAGTAGCAGCAATTTTGAGTGAACGCCACGCTTTTCAGTGTAACACATGCGAATGAAAAGTGATGGTTTTTGTTCCGCATCGGGGGTTCCCAAAATGTTAAAAAAATGTATTTTCGGCAACTTGTTCACAGCCATATACAAATCCCGTTCTTTTAAGGAACACTGAAGAAAACATATAGCAATTTTTGTGAGAAACGGGAAGCTTGCATTAGTAATCCTAATAAGTAATATTCTATTTCCTTGTCTTAAAATTACTTTAAAACCAAAATTATTTTGTTAATTATGCTGATAACGATTATGTTTTACTAGTTAATTTTTAGAGAAGTATATTCAAAACATTTGAAGTAGAATCTACCACAGTTTAAACAATTAAAACCACGCCTACATTTTAAAGAAACTTAAAATTTTGTCATCAAGTTGTGAATAAAATATATTCTTGAATATGTTGATAATAGAAAGTAGTTCTTTTAATGTTAAATGATTTCCAAGAAAATGAATTTGAAGATAAAATAGGAATGATGTACATGGGGATACGTTTTTACGATTTCTTTATGTAATAGTTCTGGAATCCTCATGAATAACACGTCGCCCCGTAATTCTTGCCGCGAATCGAAGGCGCTGGAAACCCCTGGCCTTGGGCGCGCATTTGCACAAAATTAAAGTGTCGTGAGGCGCGCGGCGCGCGCCCTTCGCAGTGCGTAATTGCGGGAGCTCCATCCTCCGGCCGTTGCCAACACGTGTCGGCCACGCGACCGCAGCCCCACGCGCTGTGCGTCTTTATCATTCCTTCGTTAACATGCAGTGCGGTCCACCAGCCGCCCCCTCGCGTCGCCGCACATGTGCCGCTCGCACGCCGGCAAGCCCGCTTCCCCACCCTCTCGCCCGTCACTGAATTGCTCATCCTGCGGCGAGCGTTCCGACTCGCCCGTCACCGACTCGCCCATCACCGACTCGCCCATCACCGACTCGCCCATCATCGACTCGCACATGACCGACTCTCTCATCACCGACCCGACTCTCCCATCACCAACTCGCCCATCACCGACTCTTCCATTACCGACTCGCCCATCCCCGACTCGCCCAAAACCGACTCGCCCTTCACCAAGTCGCCCCTCACGCCTCTTCACAGTTCCCCTCACGCCTGCCGGTCTCGCACTCGTCCGCCGGTGTCCTACTCATCCGCATCCCTCCTACTCGCTCGCCGCCCTCCTATTCGCCTGCTGGCTTCCTACTGGCCCATCGGCGACCTCGCCTGCTATCCTTCTACACACCCGCAGGCCTTCTCACCCGCCGATCTTCTACTCGCGCGCTGGCCCCCTACTCGCCCGCAGATCTCCTACTCTCACTCGCCTACTCACCTGCAAGCCTGCCTGCTTACTCGCCCGAAAGCCTCCTACTCGGACACCGGCAACGTACTCACCCGCCGATGAAGTCGCTCTCTTGATGAATTGTCCGTCCTGAGACTATCCCATTCTACGATTTCACCGCTCTGCGTCTCGCTCAACAATTCGCCTACGTGTTGGTAGTTGTGTGGCAGTTGAATAAGCGACCTTACATTAGTAAAAAAAATTACCCACATGCCGTCCACCGATCATTCAATCACGAATCCACCTGTTGCTCACGCGCCGGCTCTCACCGACACTCCCGTGCGCAGCACGATGCGTGACGGCACGTGCCCTTCGGTATCACAAACCAAAAGTTCCTGCGAGCACAGGATGAAGGAAGTCAAAGTTGCCTTCGAAAGTTGCAAGAAGATATTGTGGTTTAATTCTTTGGAACGAAGAGATCTTTCCAGGTCGATGGCTCTTCACAGAGTGATGATTTTTTTTTTGGCTCATAAGCCCTAACACGAAGCCTCAATATTACCTTGCTCGTATCTTGAAGTAGGGAAGCAAGCAGCGAAAAAAACAAAATTGAATATGTATTAAGCAAGGAAGGTCGATGCAAATTCAATTATTTTATCCGATGACTGATAATGTATGATATTTTATGAATTACTGATTCTGAAAGCTCTAAAACTATCAGCACTAACCAAGTAAAAATATAGTTTTGCCAAATATTTCTATTGCATTAAATTTTAAGCTTCGGTTTGTTACATTCTGATAACATTACTGCTTTAACTTACTGTACAGAACACGACATTCAAGAGATGAAAACTATTAAGGGATTTGCTGAGAGTGATATAGGTAAGATTCATTATAGACTATCTAGATGCAATGGCAATGCCATGACTGGATGTGATGGCAATACACCAGTGTTATCTAACAGGCGGCCCACGATCCCATTTATTGTGAGCCGACAAAGGTTCAGATTAGTCGAAAGTGAAAGTCCTTTGCAGCCATTTCGAGCGAGAAAATTGGACGCCTAGCGCACGGGCCCTCCAAGGGCTAACACTCTTAATGTAAAAATAGGTTAAATTAGATCTAAGTTTTTTTTCAGTAAATTCGGAGATTCAAAATTAACCCATGTGTTTCACTGCGTTAAGCATCGTGCCGCCTGATATCAAGCATGGTGCCATTCCGGGGGAGGGGGGGGCGTTTTGGAGCAGCCGTCAAATTGCCGATATCAACAATACGGGAAGTCAGGTATAGATCGCCCGAGAAATGAGTATAAGGCCCGCAACCAAATTAAAGGTTTTAGTTGCGGCCCTTGAAGCCTTGCAAATTGGACATCCCTGAAATAATCACTAAAACGTCAATGTAAAATACCTTTGAAGTCGGTTAATGAATGCGATCCTAACGACATCATTAGTATCATTGCGTGCCAAATTGAAAGGAGTACGAATTGCCATTGTGTTCTTACATTCAAATTAAATGAGACGTAGTTGAAGCTACTGTTTTATAAATGAAGTTACATACTGGACCTGAACGTCGAGATATAATTTATCATCAGGATTAGTTTCTGAAGTAATTACACACTGTAATGCTCTGAAATTGGTATTTAGTCTCCCCTGTAATGTTATTGAAAGTACATAAGCGTGAACAAATAATTTTTCATGACATTTTGATATCAACAACACTGCAAAATGAGCAATTAGTAATCACATAATTATTTTATGTCGTCCACGCAATTTTGCACATATTAACTTCCCATGGCAGAACAACAAGTGGTTTATTTTGTTTTAAATCAGCAAAAAATGACAAATAAACGCATAAAATTACCGGTTTTCTTAAGAAATAGTTGTTATTTCATTACAACGGCGTTTTTTTTACGTCCATGCCTTGGAGTAACAATTTAATATTAAATTTATGGTCATCTCTTTGACACATAAATATTAGAAAAAATGGAAGGCAGTATCTCAAACGCTTAAAATCATTGTATCGGATACTAAGTTATAACAGGACATTTTTGTCAAATTTGCAGGGAAAACCTTATATGCAAGGTGTTTCTTTCCTTATTTTAAATATACAGTTCCTTATAATTATTTGTCATACATCAAAAAAATATCTAGTGAAAATAATTTACATAGTTTACCCATTCTAAATTACAATGTTCCAAAAATATAGTAAAACTGTTTTACATTATATTTTTACTCTTTCATATCTTTCGTCACAAAACTTCCAGCACTGCTTTTAATATGAAAGTGAGGTATTCTCTGGGATTTTTTCTACATGTAGAATACATGATTGTAGACAAACTGCGAAGTATTTTATTATTTTCTTTTAGTAGGAATACAAAGCAACCCAACATAAGCCGAACATTTATGCTATTAAAAGAACTTCGAAGCCTAAAAGACGTAAATGAGATAAAAATTGAATAGAATCTCAACGCAGCGACAGGGCATCTGTAAGGAAGCACAAGGGAATTAATTAATTGCTAACATGGAGAGCATCAAACGTTTTTACGTGTTATAACCTAATCAATGATGATGATGATGATGTTGATTGTGGGGGTGACGATAATAGGTGAAAGTTGGGCTTTTATTTTTAGGCACCCCTACAGGAAAATCTGTCTGCTTTCCTGCCGACGTTCATGCGTTGTAGCTGTCAGTGAGCGGTTCATACTCTGAGACACTGATCTCCTGTACATGCAACACAGAGCGTGCATCAACTCTTGCCTTTGTGTACGTTTACTATCGTGTCGCGGAAATTGAATGTGAAGTTGTATCTCTTTGGTGGTAAAGTCCTATCAATAGCAGTCACGCAAATCCATGAGAGTTCCGAGTGCGTTTTGATGTTGTGCCCTTGCGTGAAGGTTGAGGTTGTCAGTACTTCAGAACGATGCATACCATATCAATATCCATGACTGACAGTTAGATAGTGAGATATGTGTAACTCTAAATAATATTCTAGGTGGCTGACGTGTGGGGGTGAAAAAAGGGTAGGTTATTCTTTCCGTGCGAAGTCTCTGTCTCTGACACCAGTTCATAGATGATACAAAGGTAATTCCTTCCCTTCCTGGCATGTCATATAAACATACTCGTACATTGGTACATATATAAACGCTAGCACTTGCGCTCTAGGTAAAAATATTTACATGAAGCATAATTATGAATTTCACATGTACCAACCTTCAGTTCAATACATATTGTGATGTTACCTTTCTTCTCTTTGAACAATGTAATTATAAAATTTATTATTTTATTGTAAGCAATGATGGCCCTAAAAGCTCTATGAGGGATTAAAAACTATGGTGACACTACGTCAGATATTTCATTTTATTTTCCTTTTCAATTTCAACTGTTTTACTGTGGTCACATACATTTTCTTAATTTATGTGGACTTCTTTCCCTTACATTGCCTTACACGTGCTATTAAAAGTTACGATTCCACGACTCATGAAAAGTTACTGGTTATACTGGTTGTGAAATATAATTCAACAACATTATAAACCAATAACAAATAAACACCATAATAATGATCGAACTGTTTTTGTTTCTTCTCGAAAGAAGGTTGTTTCTTCATTTATTTATAGTCGTATCGACTGAGGTCATTAGCGCCTGAAAACTGGTACATTAATTTAACAATAGCTAATACTTAGTTGTTAATAGAGGGTACAGATGTAGGTGTAATACACAGGTTTAACATATTTTGACCTCAGTTAACATATTGTTCGACCTCAGTACATTGCTTGGTCAAAAGGTTCATTTTGCGTCTTTGAATACATACGTTTCCCCACCCCTTACACACCAGCTTCAGATTTTAAATCGCTTCATCACAACAAGCGCACGTCTCGCGTGACACGAAGCGGCCACGCGATGCAACAGATAGCCAGTGTTTGTTTACCGCGTCATTCCTCTGTCGCTACTCTAACGCCCGAGGTTTCTCCCTCCGCCGCGCGCGCAACTCGGGCATCGCGGTTGCACCGGCGAGCTCTCAATTCCACCACTCGCCTCACAGCCACTTCCCTGCGACAGACCGTTTACCTCTTCCACCACAGGGACTCAAAACTATCACCGTCTTCTTTCTCTAGTCTTCATCTCATTTCTCTAGTCTTCATCTCATTTCTCTAGGCTTCATCTCATTTCTCTAGTCTTCATCTCATATCTCTAGTCTTCATCTCATTTCTCTAGTCTTAATCTCATTTCTCGAGTCGTTTAATTTTTCTAGTAGTCGTTCCATTTCTCTCGTTGTCGTTTCATTTCTCTTGTCGTTCTTTCATTTCTGTAGTCGTCGTCTTCCTTCGTTGCCTCATTTTTTTGAACGGCTCTTTTCCTTTTTTCATTTCCCTCGTCTTATTTTACACCCAACTTTTTTCTCACAGTAAATTGCCCGTAAGTCAATTTTGTGCTATATTTGGGACGGCTGGAGGATCCTAAAACAACAAGAGGCGAGGAAATAATAATAATAATAATAATAATAATAATAATAATAATAATAATAATAATAATAAGCCTTTATTGATATGGCGAGGCGTGGGCAATCAGGCACTCTCTTCCGTCTAACCATATTTCAGAAATATAAAAATTAGTTTAAAAAAGTAATGTAATCCACAAATGTAAATGTAATATAATCTACAAGTGGTAAGTAGTTAGTGGAAAGCAAACCTAATTTAAAGCAGCTCGTAAATAGATAACATCAAAGGATAAATGGACATAGAAGTTACCAAAATAAATATGAAGATACAAAAGTTTAATTGATATAATTTTAAAATTCATAGACGGAGATTTTGATTGATCACAATTGACCACAATTTTAATTAAATAAGATATTATGTGCTTTACATATCTTCGCACTACGCGGCAGCCTGGAATTCACACCGAGCCTCTGTGATCTATTAATTCAGAATACTATTAATACGTAAATAAACATTCATTATTCAATTAATGACATATATAGGACTAACTTGGAAACAGTATGTTTCATGTTCACAAACATGAATAGTACTAAACAATTTTAACAAACTTTAAATGCGTTTTGTGCGTTTCTAACTAAGACACAGTTCCCGAAAATATTAATACCATGAAAACTTTCTGGGGACATTTTCATACATGTCAGTTATTTCAGTACGTATTGCAAAGATTATTAACATTTTATATCTATTTTTGTCGCAGATTAGCTGTTTTTTATATTAACAAAAATAATAAGTTTGTTGACGCTGTTAACAGTGCATTTTAGGTTCGATAGGGGAAACCAGTTCCATTTAAATGCACTAAATCCATAGCAGAGCATAGCGACCAAATGGGAACATTCGTATCTTTAATGAATCATTAAATTAAAACACAATGAAACCCAAAAGAAACACAATTATTCAAATATGAAACGAATAAAATTATTATAGAAACTTACTAAACACATCACCATGTTTTGGAGAAGAATAGGGACCAAATTTTCTCTCTTGTCACCAATCACGAAAATCAAAGGCCTTTGCAGAATCTCCTCTCACAATCACATTAACATTCGCATATTCTTTACGCGATCACGCGCGGAGGTTAAGTCGAGGGGTTAAATCGTAACTGACCTAAAGCTGTTATAATGGAAAGGTAAAACAACCACGATGTTCAAAACACTTAACAATAAACCAAGATGAAGTACAGCAGTTTATCCGTGAACATATAAAACACATTAAAATTATTTGAAAACATTTCTTAACAATACAAGTTAAAATGAATTTGTCTGTCTGTTCTCGGCATGAGATCCTGCGTACGGGCCAGGGCTTACCAGCCGGGCCTACTACCAGCGTCTTCGCGGCTATTCTGGTCTGCTCAACTTGAGAAGTGAGTTTTTCATTGTCACCCACAACGTATACTGGAGCGTTGCAAGGAAAACGCACACTAAAATCTTGTTCGACCGGGAATCTAACCTGGGTTGCGTCAAGGACTGCGAGCACTCTGAGCAATGAGTTAAATCGCAAGAGCTAAAACGAATTAGATAATGAAAATATTAAGAAAAATAAAATATCGACGGTCGATGAAACAATCATTTCATTTCAGATGAAAAGGTTATCAGAAAATCTGAGTGATAAATCCAATGAAATGAGATCTAAGAATGTCTGAAGTATACATAATAAAATAATCCATTTTAAGGCTAATGTTTTACATTATTTTAAGATACGTTAGCAGTTATAATTTTTTTCTACTATACCTTTTTAATTCCTTTTTAGAAAAATACATGGAATTATTAAGGATTCCTGGAATGAAAATAACATTCGGCTCCACGTTGTTTTATTGAAACTAACAGGAGAAATACATTCCTGTCTCGGAAAGTAACCCAAAAAGGGACAGGGACAGAAATCTCTAACAATCTAACCTGGGATCGAGGAAGTTCGTGCCTATTCTCTTTACATATTGTGAAATAATAATTTCACAATCAATGCAAAACATACAGAAATACGTAATGTACCAACATAAAAAAATAGAAATTTACCCATTACTTTCTCTAAATAAACTGGCGAAATACACGTTTTGCAACAAACAAGAGAAAAGAATTTGCAATCCACCTCCGTTCCCCCTGGAAAGTGTAAGTGGAAGGAGTATTCCTGTATCTACAAAAGTTCGCTTAAACGAACGCATTCATTGCTTTTCCTTCGATTGCCTCATTTTTTTTCAATCAAGCCAGATGCGCTATATTTTACACAATGTTAAACATTTTTTGCTTCTTTCCCGAAAATATGTAAGATAATTTCAAAATAAATAAAATTGACAGTTTTTTACTTTCTTGTGTACATAGTATATGTAACATAAAAAATTATATACTATAGAGAAAGATATGTAATTCTGCGGAAATACTGATGACAAACTTTTAATGGAAATACAGATTTGGGATTTCCCTGATATAGAAATAATTTTGTTATAAAAGAGTCTGCTTGCAGCCTGTCCGTATGTGAATGATACTTGAGTGTAAATCATGCACAGGATTTATCACCAAAATAAAATTCTCCGAGCGAGCAGATCCAACTCAAGGCTGTATGACTTTGAAACGAATCTTTTAATGTTTGTGGGTATTTCAGATTAAACTCGTAAGAAATTTTTAGGATTTCCCGAAAATTGTTATTTTTAAATGTTGCTGTGTAGAGCAAAGTGGGGTTACAACACTGACACGAATCCGATTTTCATTAAAACCTTAAATTCAACCTAATTAGTGAATTTAAATATATTTTCCTGAACGAAATTTGTTCATTATCTTTAATTTAATGCTCTGTGAATTTTTGAAAGTGTGAATACTTTTCACGTAATTTTGAATGAAATAGAAGAAATCTTTAAAAAAATACTTAAACAAAATTTCCTCAAAAGTACAGCTTCAAGTTTTTCTTGGAACTATTTTCACACATAGAGTCCAATGCACTAACACAGAACAGAAAGTGTAATTTTGATTACATTTTTTATTTAAAAAAATACAGTAAATATATTTGTAAAATTAATTTCATGTCGTTACATTGAAGAACAGTTCTATAATATTATGCATTGTGAACACAAATAATTCAAATGTCCTATTA
Source organism: Gryllus bimaculatus (assembly GCA_017312745.1). NCBI lineage: Eukaryota > Metazoa > Arthropoda > Insecta > Orthoptera > Gryllidae > Gryllus > Gryllus bimaculatus. Next base: position 4,547,635 of record BOPP01000084.1, on the reverse strand, counting down.
TGAATATAATATTAATCACGTATGCACATTAGTTTCCTGAAACCGACAGGACAAAAACACATTTATCTCCCTCAACAATCTAATGATAGGATTCCTAAGTCAACCCAGGAAACCCATGAAAATATCGAAAAAATATCAGCTTCCACATTTTAACACTAGCATTGATGAGCATTACACTCACGTCGTTTCATTGAAGGATTTTACAACATAATTCATTTATGAACACAAATAATTAAAATGATGGCAATTGTATTAAGCAGTTTGAGCATCAGTTTCCTGAAACCAACTGGAGGAACTCACATGCGTCTCCCACAACAAGCTAATGGCAGGCTTCCTAAGCCACCCCCAGAGCCCTCGCCTGGTTTGACACGCGCCGCCGCTAACCCCGCGCCGTCTCGGGGCATTGTGCTGGCGGCTGGGCGGGCCCCTCGGCCCTGCGCGCCGTGAGGGCTCCTCGGATTATCAGATTTGCATTTGATGAAGCCCGCGCAAGGGCCCGGCGGCCTTCGCCCCGAGCCTCTGATCGCAACCAAGTGCGCCGGCCGATCAGCGGCCCATTGTCGGCCGGCGGCCAATTACAGCGGGCCACGGATCGGACACTGCTCGGCGATGGAGGAGGAGGGGGGAGGCGTCCTATGAGTGACGGGCAGAGGGGTTCGCTTACGGGATTTAAATTTTATGCGGATGTTTACTGTTATTTACACACCTACTCTATTTAAGTTTTACCAAACCTTATGGCAAAGAATGATCCTAATAATTAACGTTAGGACGATTTAAGCATTCGTTTTCTGAAGCAAAAGGAACGGGTATTGTACAGGAATTCTACAGGTATTGTAGAATACATATCCTGCAGCTCGCAGAAAATAATATACAATTATTGTTGTAAACCCTCGGGTGACTTATAAATAGCGTGATAGCTTACCTACAGGCAATCCGAAGTTCTATTCCCGGTCGAAGCAAAACTAGAGTTGTAGCTTTCCATTACAATCGTCTCATTTTCTATAGCTACAGGGCGAAAGAAAACTCCGCTATGCCAAGGAAACTACATGCGGTGAAGGGAATAAAACATGTTACCACATGCCTCCCATGCCTCCAGGTGCGGTTAACAAATAAAAATAAGGTCCAGGAAGGAGAAAACTCGTAAACGTCGGATTACTCTGATCCTAAAAGTCGGAATACATACATATATACACTATTGTTTCAATGATCTGGCTACTGACGTTTACCGTTTCTGCGTTAAAAGGAATACATTAAGTAAGTTCTACACTCTTTTCGAATGCACCAAATATAAATGATTGCGTTTATTCTTCTTTATGAAAGCATATGACATCCTTAGGATATGACGGGAGTGAATGTGCATCGAGCTAAAAAAGTCACGGCCATTGGGGCGCTGTCTTGATCCCGCATTGGGATCTCTGGAACCTCTATATTCGCAGCGATAATGTTTATTTATTTATTTATTTATTTATTTATTTATTTATTTATTTATTTATTTATTTATTTATTTAGTATATATTGTAGTACATATAAATGTGTATTTTAAGATGAGAGAATTGCATAAGAATAATGAAGAAAAGATTGCGAGCGGTCTGGAGCCGGTATGCTAAGGTACTCTTCCAGCATTTGCCTGGTATTCATTGGTAAAATCACTGAAAAGTGCTGATCGGAGCAGCTCGATTGCTCCTCCAGGTAGTGACTGATTTAGATGTAGCTGTCTAGCTAATGTCCAAAATTCTCCACTATCGTGTCCCGAGTTCTAGGGATTCTTACCCGCCTCCCATGACGAAACTCACGTCGGTAGCATAATGGTGTTTACTGTGAGAAGAAAAAAACGGAGTCCCAAACCGCTTGGACGACCGTTCGAGAGGCCCCGTGTTGGACTCTTGGCTTCATCGTGGCCAATACCTATTGAGCATTTGGATAGGTATTCGCCCAGTTGCAAATGAGGCACTTAAAAGAATCCGGAGAAAGGAAATGGCTAGTAGTTCTGTCAGCTGGAGCAGCGTGGCTCCACCTATGCATCAAGTGGGAAGGGCTTTTCGCTGCGTGCCGGCGTGATCCGGCTTTCAACGTGAAGGTGGGACTGCATCACCTGAATGGGTGAGAATTGAAACCTTAATGGTCTTCGCGCTCACCCGGAGCCAGCTCCCTGGAACAAGAAGGTAACACAGCGGAGGTAGCAATTCTAGGATATCCCGGTCAGAGACTCTACAGTGACAACAGTTATTGCCTTGAGCCATTTCAGTCGGTGCGATTTTTGGTGGAACAGGAGAAAGAGGCGCATAATGTGCGTCCTGCACCTAACCGGGCGTGCACCAGCAAGGAACGCGCGCGGGCAGGCGAAGGTGGGCGTGGGAACTCCAACGCGGGTGGGTCAGCGCTGGCGGGCGCCCGTTGGCGGGTGAGTGGGCGGGCGTACGCGGGTGCGGACGGGAGTAACAGGCGTGGGTATAGAAATGGAGGGCACGGGTGGGCGTGGGCGGACGTAGGCGGGCAGAGGCAGGTAAGCGGGCGGG